>JBBPRR010000841.1:0-15663 GCA_038093115.1 Hortiboletus flavorubellus | reverse complement strand
ATCCCAAACGGTATTGGGCATCGGTTCAAGATCTCTGGGAAACAGCTTGTCGTGACGGTGAGGCGAAAGCCGCCTAGGATACCTGTCTAAACGCTGGAGATCGGTTACACGCCACGGATTACAATATACCAGCGTCGATGTTTTATGTCTGTAGAGGTCTAATTACCTGGTTGTGCGCCGCGACATCCAGACGTGTTTCAGTGGCTTGAGCCGAGCCGATTATGTTTCTACCGTGCCACGCATGCACAACTGCATCTGTAATTCACTACATTTGGAACTGAGACTAACCGAACCCCATCGTTACAGGCGACAAGAGACATGCACAGCCGACGGGGACCAGTCAACGACGAAACAATCAGCTAGCGCGAGCGTGAGAGAGACAGATGGGCAAGTCGGGTCAGTTCGAGTCCGCATGATGGGTAGAGGCGTTCAAGGACGACTCGACTCGCGGCTTACAGTAAAACAGACCGAGATCCAATATTCCTGCGAATTCCTTGACGAAATATGCACTTGCGAGAATAAAGGTGTGACTCGGATAAGAAGGGCACACTGCGTGAGTTGAGGGTGTTTCCCCCCTTCTCCCAATTCTCCATTCGCAGCGCGCGCAGTCCTACAAGCACAGGGACGGCCTGTAGCATATACCATCGCTTCTTGTCCGGAGAGGGATGACAGGCGGGAGCTCCGAGCTCGTGATCGTGACGTTACGCGTCCACTTCCCAAGACAATTGTTAGCATCAATACGCTAACGTGGCAGTCATGTTAGCTGGTCGAGGAGATTGCATTCGATTGTCGGAGGGGGTTCGGTGCTATATGATTGATGTCGTTGCAATACACCTTGCGTTAGCGTCCAGGGTGCAAGTAGTAAAGATTACTTGTAGGGCTCGCCACCGTATCAGAGAAACTCCTGACCAATCCTGACCAGTTCTCGGGAACTTTTTCGTAGGACCCTTGATTGCCATTCTTATCGACTCTTGAGAGCTCTGATTGGAGGAAGGAGTGCGAAGGGGGACATCATAAAGTACTCCTCCTGATCAGCGGCGCTGTGAATCCCGAGAGCTGTTGCGAAAATCGTCGTCACAACTCATAAACAAGCGTAAGTTGCGTCCGACAAGATTCGTCCCTGTGTAGGAATCAACAAAAGTCAGCACTCCCACGAGGAAACAAAAAGTTCTGGATTGATGGAAGAAATATGAGTACATCGTTGGTAGAAACATGGAGAACACGGCCTGGCCGAGCAGGTGAAGGAGAGATTAATTAGCGAGAAGAAAAACGTGACCAAGATGTAGCGTAATTCCAAGTTGATGACCGTATTAGAGACGATCCATGGAATCGGCGTTCAATGAGACGTTGAGTGGGTCATTTGCACAAGAAATCAAGCGAGAAAGCTGGATAATAAGGATAGAAACTTGATGAACACAAGAAATTCAGATAAATAGCGATACGTGGGGACTCCCGTTTCACAAACAAACATTCGTAAATCATGCGCATGGGGTAAGTAGTTCCATGCGTTGCTGCAACATAAGGTCAACTGAATAGATAATTGTCGCCAGTGTCGTCCAGTTGGATGTGTGGTTGATACAGATAGTGATGATACAACATTTGTTCCGCGTATGAATGGATTGTCGAATGAGTGTTGAACATTCCGAGTCAGATGGCGATTCGTCCTAAGGAACAGTGCTGCAGGAATTAGCGGGTGGAGAGGTCGATGCTTGCTCCCAGACTACTTCCGCTTTTCTCGTGCCGTAGTCCGTCGCTGTGGTTATAGGGTGCTGTTGGGTGTTGGTGACGGTGCTCTTCCTCAAAAAGTTTCCGCCCCAAGTCGGTGCGTAGATTGGCACCCAATCCCGACTTCAATGAAATCGCAGAGCGGGGTACGGTAGACGCTGCGGGTGAAGGAGAAACGTTGATAAAATCATTTAAATTAAACGGGACACTCCCGGGGGTTGGCGGAGCTTGGGGATGGGGGAACAAAGTTTCTGTTTGTCCTGAAGGCGACGGGGGTGCCGGAAGTAAGTGGGATGGCGTGGGAGAACCCGCAGATACAGGGGTTGGAGGAACCACTGTTGGCTCCATTGGGGCAGCAGGGGCCAACGACCCTGTGCTGTCACTTGACGTATCGAGACGATGTGGTTGACCGATGGTCTGGGAATTTTGACTGCCTGGTAGGGTGTCGATAGTGAGGCTGCTTTCGCTCCGCAATGGACTTCTCCTATCATCACCTCCAGAGAACAGTACCCTGCCCTTCGAGCGAAGCGAACCAGCGCCACCCAACGCCCGGAACGCAGACAAGTCCTTCGCGTTTCTATCCCGTGTCGTAGTGGGGCGTGCGGGGGAAGGGGATGTGTGCAAATACAACATCAGGTTTGCTGCCTCTTCGTCATCAGCTCGTGGCGTAGAGTATATGGTTTCTGTCTGGGACCGAGGCGGAGTAGCGGCCCTCGCAGCAGCTGGAACGGAAAAGGATGACTCCGCTGATGGTAATAGTGAAGAGGGAGCTGTGGTTGTTCGCGCCGAACTTTGTGCATACTGAGAGAGAGAATGAAACGAGCTTTCGGATCCGGCAGACAGAGAGGAGCGAGGTGATGACGCGCTGGCAATTGATGGGCGTGATTGAAGAAGTGACGTGAGCGTGGCCACAGCCTTTCTCTCCACGTCTGCCGCTTCCTCCGCGGATTCTCTTTGTTTTCCCTTGCGGCTCTTTGGCTTGACCCTAGTGGCCTGTTCCTTTCGGCTACGCGATTGAGCGCGTGTGCCTTCAGCGATACTGCGCACTACCTGTGCTGAGTCGGTTCCCCGGCGCCCTGAACGTGGACGAGATCCGGCTGTTGAACGAGATGGCGCCTGTACGGGGGGGTCAGCTGAATTGTGCACTGTACGTGCTTGCTTCAGCGGGGGCGGTCCAAGAAGAGCGGTGAAGAGACTCTGAGGCGAATTAGAGAAAGTCCCCGTGGGATAGCAATGAAAACGCGAGGAAGCAGTGATCGATGACGCAGATACGGCTGGGGAAGGAACATTACCACCCCTGCGTGTCGGGCTACCCTGCGTAGCAGGGTTATTATAATAATTGTTGGCCCCCGTAGCTTTGCGCTTGGTGCCGATCAAGCGAGGAGGGGCAACCGACATTGCACGAGTCTTGGCCTCAAGATCATTAAGTGGAATATGCGGAATGTTGTGAGTAGCCTTGTATGAGGCATATGATAAGCGGGCGCGGAGGCCACGGACTACCTGGAGAAGGTGAGACAGGGGATGTTAGCGCGTGTCACTCGAATTGGTCACGGCAGGAGTGCGCGGCGGATGTGCAGCGCACCGAGCAGCGTACCAGCACCTTTGGAAGATGGGGGTACGACCGCAGGCGCGGCCGGCTAGAGTGCCAACGCGTCTCGCGGTTGCCAGCGAACACGGACTTACCACGGAAAGTTCGGCACTGGCCAAAAATTTGCGAACCGCCTTCTCTCGTTCTTCCCTCTCCAGTGGATCCATGTCTGTTGAGAGGGAAGGGCTGTATGGTTGTGTGTATGTTACGGGGGGCGACGCAGAGGTCACCGAGGAGGACGGAGTGACCATTGGCGCGCGACCGGTGGTGGATGGGTAAGGTATATGTACAGGCCGTACAGAGATATACACCGCACGCTGTTGTAAGCAACACTGGACGGGTGTTGTCGCTGTTGCGGACGGCGATGGGGATGCGCTGTCCGCTGTGTGAAATGGTGAGGAGCGCGTTAGGGAGCAGCCACGCGTGACGACGCGCTCGTCTTATTCATCCCAATTCCCACGCTTTTCATACCCAGAACATTCCGATTTGTGCCTTATTCCGCATGTAAATATACACACTTTCCAGGAAAAAACCCTCCCCATATTAAAACACGACGAGAACGCAAGGCGGTGGTTCACCACTCTTACCAGCGAGGGAGCAGTCGCGTGCAGTGCGTGCAGCGCCGCCCATTAGCATGCTGAGCTGGCCTGAAACCGCCGGGTGAATGTGCCGAATAGCCCGAAGCTCCACAACTAAGTCCGACTAAATCAGAACAGTGACAGTCTCTCCGAACTTCACGTGGAACGTACGATTTAGTAACAGCCACATATAAATTAACGAGCGTGGCAACAGCCCGCAAGGGACCCACTGATCAGATGATCTCCCTTGATCAAATGCGCCATCCCGAGGGAACGCCATCCATGCAAGTAGCAAGTCTTTGCGAGCTTTCACCACGATGGGCAGACGCGTCACCGGATCCGTCTGTGGTGAGTTCCACCTCATCCCAATACCATCGTGGTAAGAATCCGACGCGATCATCACCTCCCATAACGTCTTCCATTCCTGGGGCGTCAAGCATGACAACAGTGATGCCTACCTTGGGCGCGAATGCCACGCGCCAGACATCTTTCCCTGTGTTCGCGGGCAGGGTGTTGTCCAAAAACGACAGGAATCGATCTCCCCAATCCAGGCAGATGAGGGGATCCCAAGCTCCTGGCCTTCCCCGAATGGATCGGGGTATCTCGACGGTCCGGAACGACTGAGTTGTCACGAGTTGGCCAGATGGCTTACGAAAACCAACGACGATTTCCTATCCCACGGATTGGTTGTTAGCGTGCTATAACAGAAATCCAGGCGTACTGGCACCCCTAGAAGGAATGACTGGAGATAAAATTTGAGGAGTTTTCTAGACGATCCTGAGTTGTTTGTCTGTTCCGAGAAACAAACTCATGGATGCACACTTTTCGAATCTAGTCTCGTCTGCGGGGCCCCGGATAGTCAAAGATGTCTTCAACTCTACAAAGTTTGCCGTGTTCCCAGAGTATTTTCCTGTATTATGAGCAGTTCGGCGTTGAGTACTAAAGTTCGCGACAAGACAGCGATTTGCTGAGCATACCGCGGACACAGTCAACCTCTCCTCCGATAACAATTCTACGGTCCCCGAGCTTGGTTTTCACGACGCTGCACCACTGAACGTTAGTATTGACGTCCCCACCCCAACCTTGGACGTCCAACGAAGCGTCCTCTCGACGCCCTGGGGTCGAGGTCGTGCAGTAAGACTCAAATGCATAACCATAGTATGTCTGACGTCGCTGGCGAGGCTCCATCTCATTTCTACAGACGTGATGAGCATTGGACGCGGTGGGAAAACGAAGTCTCCCACTTTTCTTTGAGCTTTGCATCGCTCAGGTGTTCTTCAAAGTAGAATGTCCCGCCAACACGCATGACATTGAGTTCCCAGCTGTCTCTTTCTTCGTAGGGTGCTATGAGTATCCTCTCTCACGAGAGAGAAAAAAAAACAATATGAACAACCATGTCGACATAT
Organism: Hortiboletus flavorubellus; assembly: GCA_038093115.1. Lineage (NCBI taxonomy): Eukaryota > Fungi > Basidiomycota > Agaricomycetes > Boletales > Boletaceae > Hortiboletus > Hortiboletus flavorubellus. Next base: position 10,366 of record JBBPRR010000841.1, on the reverse strand, counting down.
AGGCGAGGAACAACGGATCTTACTTGGTCATGATCCCTCTCCAACTCATCACATGAATATCGGGTGTTTTGGATTTGGATGACGAAGACCCCTGGTGCAAGCTTCTTTTGAACCGGGACCATGCCTGCAAGAGCGTATCCAATCTACCACGTTCATCAGGTCGTCTAATCCACCTCTCATACCCATGTCCGAGGTCAGCCTCGCGAGGAGGGTCTATATAATAGCGCAGTGCAGAATCATTGAACTCGAGAACGTGATCAGGAGTATACGAAAAGGAGAGCAATTGACTCGGTTGTTGAAAGGGCGGTGGCTTTGAAGGTGCATGCGAAAGGCTAGGGTAGGCCAGGGTGATGCCAGACGGTCGTTTCCGGGAAGGTGACTCATCCTCCAGCTCGGCATCGACTGCCTTTCGTTTTTGCGCCATTGATTCAACCTGTGATCGTGGGGCGAAAGGAGTCGTTCAACAAGGATATTGTTTTCTCAAGCACTTGCCAAATACGGCCGGTCACGTGGGTAAGCAGTTGAGCCATACCAACAGATCATAGTAACCGGAAACCTATACTCTGACTACGGTAGGCCGGCTGAATCACGTAGCGCTATTCCTAAAAGAAACACAATGCTCGTCCCTTTTCGTAGCCCTGAGTTGCCAAATCAATTACCAGTCCAAGTTATCTGAGTCTCTCTAACTCTAGTTCGGCAGGGAGTGCTTCAAGCTTGAAACCTTTCGGGAAAAGCACATCACATCCGCCTTTCGGTTCCCTCGTGTCCTCCTCGAGGATCGAATGAATGAATTACTCTAATAATTAAATCACACCTGCGAGTTTTACGCCATTCTGACTAACTACTCCTGGAACTCCTTGCTAGCAACCTCGACGTGCAAGCTAAAATGTAAGCTGTCACCGTGTTACAGCAAGGACGACGAGACACTGTCTGGCTGACGGGCCTGCAAAGATGCCCCTGGATGTGTGAGCCGTATCCCGACGCGGCTTGTACAACAGAGTCGCGTACGCTTATTACTAATTTCACGCTGTGAATAGCCGACACGCAGCCCAATTTGAGTAAACGCTCATCTCTCTTCTCACCCCGAATGATGTTCCGAATCCCCTCGGTGGGTGCACAATTTATCACCCCTCGGCCCTTGGATAGGGTCGGTGGTGCTTCCAGCATCTTTAGAACGGTTCCCGAAGGTCTCGGATTATTAGAGTTGTCGTCTTTCTCGAACCGGACCACAACAACGAATCATGGCACCAACCGAGACTGCGGCGATGCCCCTCCAGCAGTGCAAGTGACCTCATCACATTGACACGATTTTAATGCATGTCCGGCCGTGCGGCCGCGCCCTTGGGAAAGCGCCATGCTGACTCGGCCCTTTCATAAGCCATCTAAGGTATAAGCACACGCAGCCTCTCTTTCCCAGCCAGACTTCATTCCGCACCCTGACGAACCTTCATGAATTTTTGTGCGTACACCCGCTCGACGTTTGCTCTGCGTACGGCTGAAAGTGAGACCCAGTTTCTAGAAAACCAAAGCAGCCCACGACCCTCCCACCTGGTTGGCCCTCGCCATACCACAACAAGTGTTCCCAACGTGATTGCATCTTTCCGAATAGCCCGCAGACCGTCAAGGGCGTCTACCCATGCCGTGGTGTCCCTGGCGGCTTTTACTGCGAAGGGACGTACAAGGTCTCTTCGTCTCGTGCACAGGACACGGGACGCTATTTCAAGGAGTTGTCCATGGCACGCCGCGCTGCAGAGGAGGAGCAACGGAAGCGCGCGATGCCCGAGATGCGGAGACCTGACCCGAACCACCGTCGACGCCCTAACTACGTCGCAGTAGACGACAGGAGACGTCCCGGGTATGGTCCTCCAAGTCCTTCATCTAGCCAAACTTCCCGGCCGAGCGACGTCGGGCGACCGCCGCAGCTCCCACATAGAAACCCATCTTATTCCGTGCACAGGCCATCTTCCTCCCAAGTCGAGGCAGAGTACATCACAGACCAGATCATGATGCAACTTTACCCAGAACGAAAGATTCAACCAAGATGGTGAGTTATCATACCCTTTTGCATCAAATGTGGCGACTCAATTGTTCTGCCTCAGGATCTAGCTGTATATCTTTGCAGACCTTTATGCGTTTACGTTGAGCATTATAGCCACGAAGTTTATGAACGATTATCTTATTATACACCGCACTAACACCGCACTAATTTAACGTACACTTGTACTGAACCATCACATGTAGCTTGATCATAGTGAACAGCTAGTCTGTCATTGGTAGCAAACACCTGGAGTTTATGCAGAATGGCTCAAGTCCCAAACTGGGGTATTCAGTGACAGCTCGTAACTGAAAGTCCGATCTACATTCCTATACAATGTGCTGTACATCATCAGGTACGACACTAGTCAGCACAGACCTGTCCACTGACTCCATCATGCGCGTAAGCATCTCTTAGTCGTCAACATCGGTCTGCTGAATGAGTTGTGCCGCACGAGGAGACCTCGGCGTGATGCAGAAAGGGAACGGCTCCGGGTGACTTGTCGCAACAGCCGTCAGTAGAGTTAAACCCTCCGAAAACATACAGAACCCACATGATAACACCCGGTGTATACTTGGGTACAACGTCGATCTCACGTCCTCGTTCGTCCTTTGCCTTGTTGATGTCGAACACCGCCAACACGGACACCATGGCTATCCAGACAGATGCCTCTGCCAGATACTTGCCAACACATATCCTGTGCGTCGGATGTGATGAGCACGATGGCATGCTTGATATCGTCTCACACACGCACCTCCGACCAAAGCCAAATTGTTGTTCGGCGATGTCGTCGGTAAGGCGACCGTTGGCGTCAATGTACCTCTCGGGCATGAATCGCATCGGATCGGGATACTTGTGTTCGTTGTGTGTCATCGACCTAGCGTCGTCGACGCGCTCAGCTAAGCGACGTACACGTCACGACGTCGACGCACCAGATGTTTGCAAAGACGATCGTGTCTAGACTTTGCATGAGCGGAACGCGTGCTCAACATGAACGTGTGTCCCCACCTTTTGGAACGAAATAACCTTCGTATACGTCATGCCCTGTGGTCATGTGTGGTACACCTGCAAGGCACCTATTCAACGATCGAAATTGAGGCACGAAAGGGCCCTACCGAGCGGTGTGACCTGGCACCATCGGAGCACTTCCCGGTAGGCCGCTTCGAGGTAGACCATCGACGCGCGATCAGAAAAGTCTGGCATCCTGCTTCCTCCCGTCACACGATCAATCTCTGCTTGTGCCTTCTTTTGTACATCTGGGAACATGACCATGGCCATCATAAAGGCTGAAAGAGCGGAAGACGACTACGATGGATGGGCGTGAGTATGTAGACGAGCACCGATGCCATTTTCCAGCTCACCGTTTCGACCGCAGCTTCAGGGATCAAAGCAGAGTAAGGGAAGCCGTGTCAAGTCAATGGAGGTTCGTACTCACCAGCATAAGTAGTTCCGGCGACAGACTTGATGACGGCCTCTTCTTCATTGTTCTCGAGCATCTCCGAAACCATCGAATGCGGCGCAATCCCCTCTGCCATCTGCTTTCGAACGAAATTAAAAGGCAAGTCTCGCAAGTCGCGCGTCAACTTCCTGCATATCTTGGCGTATTGCTTGAACCCAGCACCAGGGCACCACTCGGGCAAGTGTCGTACTTTTGTTCGAAACTCGTGTCAACGTTCAGAAAAGGGACGCGAGGGTGATACGTACGAAAGGGAAACGTGTTCACCAGGGCAGCGCCAGGGAAGAAGCAGTTGGTCAACATCTCGCTCGCGCGGTCCGCAATCGATGCGAACAAGTCGTTTTGCGGCGCCATTTCATATCCGTACACGACCGTCATGATCGTTGACGCAGTGAACCTATCCGAAGCTTGTCAGAAACCAAACGCGACGCGTACGGGCGTGGTTAGGTGATGGCCTCACGTTCGAAGGTGGGCCTCCATATTCTCGGGCACGTGCAAGATATTCTTGACGAGCTGATGGACCTTGTTCAGTTGGAGACCCCGATAATTGAGCATGGCAGTCTGGTTCAGCGCGTGGTGCATCGCCTTTCGGTGCTTGCGCCACGATGGCCCGTATGGGATGAACCCCACGTTGAACTCCCATCCCATCCTAACCATCGATCAGTGCCTAGCATAACGCACTCGTTTATCACAAGCAGCTCACAAGGTGACCATAGGAACCTGCGGGCGGTCTGAATAGTTCTGTGATCGCTTATCCAGCAAATCTTCGGCAACCTTTTCAGAGTTGATGACGAGAATCTTTTGGCCAAGGATCTCGAGGTATAACAGATCACCTGGTGTGCACGTGAGCCGCCTCGGAGATCCCACCACTCTAGGAGAGCAGGCACCTACCATATTGCTTGCTCCATTCCGCGTACGTCAACCATTGAGCCCCTAGGTCCTTGATCCCGAACAGGTTTCCAACGATCGGGAGACGGGGGGGTCCGGGGGGTAGCGGCAAGCCTGCTGGGTTGTCTTTCCTCTTCCTGAGGAGATTCCTCGCTGAGAGGAAAGCTATGATTAGGATCGGGATTGCGGTGGTCAAATGGAACATATGATCGAATGGGAGTGGCATGCTCCAAGGCAACACCGTCCAGGGGGCTATATAGCGAGAACAGATGACGAGAGAAACTGAGCATCGCTTCCATGTTTCAGTTTGCCGGGTGTATCAGCGACGCCCATGCTGGAGGAGTGAGACATTAAACCCGCGCTTCTTGCGTTATGTCCCGCATCAAACGTTATTCCGTCCTGAATCGTGTTCCAAGGTAACTCGAACAGCGACATGATGCGCCATAAGTACAATGAGACATCCGAAATGAAGTGCAACAAAGCATAAAGAGCGATAACGATACTATACAAAGATGTAGGTGAGCCTACACATCCGTCTAAGACATTGTCAAGTTTGGGACGACACCGCATGAACCAGCACGCCACCGTACACCCTTTTAGTAAAATGATCGCCATCATCCGAATGCCGGCGCTTGCGTCCATTGAAGGGTTGGGGAAGAATGAAATACCGCTCGATTGGGGGTCTCTTGGACTTTGGTAGGTTTGGCTTGGTAGAGAAGGCACCGGATGTGGGGCTGGTTGGGTTAGAATGGACAAGCGACTCCATTGTCATGGCTGGTGTGCCAGGGTCCTTGGATCTCTTTTTGTACTAGATTGCGTACGTCAGATATCAGACCTCATTAAGAGGGATGGCACTTACAGTTTCCAGCTCCGGTTTCCCCCGCCACCTCGCGACAGCCTCACAGAAACGGACGGCAGCTCGTTCAACAGGTTCGGCGGGATAATGCCACGCCAAATCTTCCATGTGTGTGGACAGATCGGGGGTCAGCGATGGAATGGCGTAGAACTAAGGTTCAAATTATCAATCTGACGGCAGACCGTGTCAAAGCTAGAAGCACTGACCCTCCTCAATCGTTCCTTTAATTCAGCCGCAAATTCGGCCTCTGCGTTTTCCCTGCTTGGTGTGATGCCACTGGCTGTGGCGCTTAATGACGGGAACATAATTTGCGCCGCATCTCTTAATGTAGGAAGATCATCCGGATCAAACCACTCGAACATCGAGTCTAGTACCTCGTCTTCGTCGCTGTGGGATGGATCATCTGACATCCCTAGTCCAACTGAAAGCAGACAGGAAGCGGCGTCCGGGCCCCTCCAACCACCAGTGAGGTACCCTTCCAAAGCAGCCCGAGTGAGGAGTCCTGCAAACAGCATGTACCAATCTCTGGATGGCCGCAGGGGACTCGCTTCACTCTCTGATTGCGCTTTGCGAGCGAATATCGGGGACCGAGGGGAAACCGGAGATGTAGAAGGTATCTCCTCAGTTCTCTCTGCCTGGAAGTCGCGTTCATACTCGTCATCTTTAACTTCTTGGCCCAGTTCCATCGCGACAAGTGCCGACAGGCGTAGAAATCGAGGAATCAGTTCTGACAGACGCGTGTTTCCAGCGCCGGAACCCGAATAGCTGATGTCCCCTGCATCCTGTGAAAACCACTTGGACTTCCTGCGCAATACGCTACCGTTGATCCCGGGATGAGCAAGTCCAGAACCGATGCCACTGCCATCTTGCCAACCAGTAACGCCGCTCCCACTACCTCCCATGCCCTTCCCAGACCCAATTTTGGGAGGACGTGAAGTTGTTTCGCCTCCCCAGGCGCCAGCCCTTCCCTTTGCCGGCCCACCTGGTACTTTCACTGATGGTTTCGCCTCAACACAGATCTCGCATCCGGTATGCAGATGCCGTGGGCAACGCAAAGCAGGCGGGGAGTTTGCTGTCGAGGGATCTGCGCCTTCCATATAGAGCATATGAACTCTGTCATTCCAAACAGTTTGAGTCCCCGGTTGCTTCGGTACATGGTCAGCTGTCTACAAGAGCACGGGGCGAACAGCAACCTACAATGATGCGCTGCCCTTGTATACCAGAAACGGGCATTGGGGAAAGATATGGGTATTGATGTCCTTCGGAAGCTCCAGATATGGATGCGAGCACGATGAGTGATGGCGGGAGCACGCCGGTAACTCCTCCAGAAGACTGACTTGTGCTAATGGAAGGATGCGGTGACAGGTTCTGGGGCACCGGGGATCCATTTGAGGACACTGACTCTGCAGATCCTTTCTCTGAAAGAGAGTTGGAAACGACGATTGGGGGCGGGTGGTGGTGATGTCGGTATGGCGCTATGGGCGATTGACGAGCGAATAGATCATTGATGACGGTACCAAGAGCAAGTCGGAGACGAACCCCGTTTGGCAACGTATGTGGGTGGGACGCTTTTGGCGGCTGAGATTCCCGGCGCCTAGGGGAGCCCGGAGGAGATTGCAATTCATCAATGGGAGGAATTGAATGCAGAGGTGGGGGCTGATCGAGCATAGAGGTAACGACCTTTTCAAGGGCAATAGCACGCAATCTGAGACTCCTTGCCAAAGCAAAATCTTGTATCTGCATTCTGGTGTCTTCGTCTTCGTGATGGGTATCCCCATGCCCAGCCGCTCTGGATTTCAGTTGATCGACGCCCTCACCGTCACTCGAGAGCTCGTCTTCTTCGTCGTACTGCTCTGGCCGTTCCCGGAACCGGAAGTGGGATGAGGAGGGACCACCGGTACGGTCCGTCATGCCAAGTTCCGCGCGCGCCTGGGTAAATCTTGTGCGCGCGTGCACCCAAAGCATATGGTCGATGATGAGGGTCCTCGTAGACTTCTCGCGAGGGGGAATGGAGTGTAAATGGTGGGCATGCTTGTGCGCGGGTGGTTTGAACGAGTTCAAGTTGGGGGCAGTCGGTGCAGTCGGTGACGGCTGTGTCGGTGGACCTCTTGGAGTGGACTGTGCTGGCGGGAAGACTGGAAAGTGAGATGGCGCTGGAAAGACAGGGATGTGAAGAGAGGAGTAGGACATCATGGGCTATGTACAGCTCCTCTTCCGGTTTATGTTCGTGCGGCTATTAATACCCTCTCAAGTGCACCCGATGTGATCGAAAATTTAAGGCTATTTGGGACACGGAATATGAACGGGACCCAATTGTAGCCGAGGTGTGAGGTGTAACAGTCAGTCAATCGCTGCGGAAACGGACAAGGACAAAGGGCACACCAACCTCCACTATCACAAGGGCTATACCCGCGCAATCCAAATCAGGCAACCATTCTGTCATTCGATGTGTTGGAGAGGTACATCGGGTCTACTAATCAAACGTCTTCCCACCCTGAACGAAGACGAAGATAAGACAAAGGTGGGCGATCAAACTAGCTTCGCAAAGTGAACTTGAGTCTCATTCCCAAAATCGAAAATAGAATATACGTTTTGCAAGAAGACGTCCCCGACGATCACAAACTCTGTCAACACGAATGAGCCTCAAATTGCGGCAACACACAATGAACTTACCAAAGTCGAATACACCAAGGCCAGCAATGCAATCCGTCGATCCGGGCGCATAAGGACCCAAATTGTATGTTTCAGGAGTCACATTAAACTCTCTTCCTCCAAATGTGACTGTCGGTACTGTCGAATTGATGGTATCGCATGGAACTACAAAATGTTGAATGGGTGTCACCTAGACACACGGAATAACGCACCCTTACAAACGCCGTCGGGCCCGCATTTTGCACCAGTAATGCCTGAGAAGTAGCTTTCGACGATGGCTCTTGGCGCAAGGATAAGCGTAGTGCCGGTATCGATGATTGCAGATACATTGACGCTCATAGGAACTTGGTAGCCGAGGCGACTTAGCCCTCCCAACAGAACCTGCCAGTAACCCTCCACCGTCACTGGGACAGACACGAGTGTGTTGTTATCGAACGCAGCGTAGTCCGCGTCACCAATGATCAGCTGGCTTTCTCCAGCCTTGGTGGAGAACTTGAAGCTGAAGAACGGTCGAGGTAGTTGAAGGCTTTCCTTCAAGCCCTGCATCAGCGGTGGTGCATCAAGGCCCGAGATATTCCCAAATCCTAAGCCGGCGATACCGTCTGGGTCAAAAGAACTGGCCCAAAATGCCGGTGACGTAAAGTATGCACTAGCAAGCCTCTGACTCGCGATCTATCGGGTAACGTTCAGTCAACTCCCGAACACCAAAGAATCAGTTCTACCTTGTATTGACCAACGTCGACGCTGTCCTCGTACTGTAATCCGGCAACTTCTCCGGAACCATATGCCAAGAAAAAGGGACGGTTGATGTCCTTGGATGTGCTCGACTGAGAGGGGTCGTACTTGTTATGCCCCTCACAGTAGACCAGGCAGTCTTTGTCGGGCACGACTAAACGAAAAAGATAAACTCAGTGTTACCGGTTGAAAAAGTAGGATGCTCACCTAGGTCAGAGCTACCTGTGTCGAAGTCCACTTATCGAAGGTGAAGAAGTCAGGAAGACGATCCTTGATGCAGTGAACGATGTCTCACTTGTGAAATCCTGAGCGGGCGTTCCAATCGTAAGGGGACCGTACCACAGATCTACCCCTTGATTGCGAAGGTCGACGGTTCCTTGGCTCGTACGTTTAAATGAACCAGCCGAGGAGGATCTCGGTCGCGTATCGAGTGGATGGCGTGTACCCGTATTCCGCTCGTATGCCGCCAAGGTATTTGCGTACTTCCTGAACGTTTCCCGGGAAGTTGAGTAAAGAGAATAACGAATAACGAATAACGAGAGAACAGGAAACGCACTCGTGAGCGTAGCTGATCATGTTCGCAACTCTTTGGGCACCCAAGAATGGTTCGCTCGTGGCCGACTGGACCGACGTTGGGTCCCCTGCGTTGCCTGAGCGGCGCTGCAAAGGGACCCGGAGAGCTCGGCTCGAGATGGCGGGTATTGCACCCGCAAGCATTGTAAGCGACAGGACGATCCAGAGACGTGAAGTGGGCTTCATCTTAGGGAGAAATGTGGATTCGGTGATAGGTTGAATGCCCTTGGAGAAGCAACGCGAGGCAGTTTATATACGTAGCGAATGGGTGTGAGGCTGACCATGAGCGTCATTGGGGGGTAGGATGAGGCTGACAGACACCATTCCGCCGTCTTGGTAGTAGCAAAATAGGAAGAGGTTTTTCCTCAGAGTGTCTGCAATGTCCAGCGTTCAGCGGACCCCGACTCAATGGTTGTCGCTGAACAAGAAAAGTCAGAACGAACGGGCAAATCTCGAGAAAACCTACACCATGTCACGCAGCGGGTGACAATTCCGGCCAACCGCATTGCAAGTAAGACATTTGGCACGACACATGGGGTCGACGTACGTGACATTGTGCGCAAGCTTGAAGTACTACCTTTGTACGGAACGTTGAACCGTATTGATCACGTGGGAACAACCACTACCGGCAAGGTTATTATACACTCACGAATTCATCAACCTCAACCTCAACTTGTTGGGTGGCAGCTTAGCAGTAAGTCGTGGCACTGATAGCCAGATCATGCCATATCTGGATTGAACGCTGATCTTGACGTTGAAGGACGGATAGCCCGAAGGTGGTAGTAATTTGTCCCCGCACTGGGTTCTGTCATCTCACTCATCATGTAACGACACAGACACAATTTCCGACCGGGCTATTGCTGGTGAGTACAGGCTAATGTGTTGCGACTGTGGTGACTGTCTCGGGGTGGACTGTGTTCATATCATCCATCCCGCCACGTGCGCATCTTTCTTCCTTTTTCATCTCGGCTTTTTCTCGTGTGTCCTCTCCACAGGCTCTCCGTCTAACAGCGGCCCCCTTGCGTCGCCTCTCGTCCCGTACCTCAAAATCATATTCCGGGATGCACTCTTCGAAAAATAAGAGCGAGCCAAACGATTCAGAGATGTGGGATGGATACGAGCAAATGTACCCTTTCAAGTTTCGACGACAAAATCATTCTCGTCAGACTGT
>JBBPRR010000840.1:0-15675 GCA_038093115.1 Hortiboletus flavorubellus | reverse complement strand
CGTCATCCCAGGCCCTGGTGAGACGATCGATGGCCTGATCTACATCCTCGTTGAAATTGGCCATGAGGGCCTCCCGCACCGTGCGGTATGCGTTGGAAGCGAAGTCTGGACGGACTTCGAGGGCAGGGTCGGCCATGTTGGCAGTGGGTAAAGGGAAAAGAAGGGTGGAAGAGGACCGAGCGGAGACAGAGGGAGTGACGAAGGAGTGACGAGGAGTAGGGTGAGGGACGAGGTGTATGGAGGTGCGACGAAAGGCGAGGACGAGTGAGGAGAGGACGAGCGGCAGGTGGTGGCACGGAGGAAAGAGGAGACGCACCGCTTACTGCCGCTCGTCCGAAGACTTTACACTGTGACTATGCTCATGCCTCGCTGCGTCACAGTGTGACAATCTATGGGCAGTATTATGTCCTCATTTGCAACGGAGTCAAACGGTAACCCTCTCCCTCTTCGTTCTCACCGCGTGGACTCGCTTCATTGGCTCGGAGCTAGCCAACAAATGCGCCTGACAACCGATGTCTCGTTGTAGGGCCCAAGTTGCTTTGAGAACTCGGGCTACATGCAAGACAATCCAATTGATGTTCTACTACATCGTTTGTGATCGACGTAGCCTATTATCGTCGTTTCCCACGTCGCAGACGCTCGCCTTGGGCATCCGACGGTTGACACGACTGATAGACGGCCCGCAGGAACAAGTACCGAAAACACGTGGTGATAAAGCGTGTACAGATATCAAGGAAGAGCCATGTATATATATATATATATAACGCGGAGATGCGGCATACCTTGGAGCCGATTGCTTCTCTCCATCGACCTGCCACGTCGTTGACAATGAGCGGTGCGTAGTGACAAGTTGGTGCTGCGTTGATGCTGACAGTTGCACAAGAACGTCTTGACCCAATGGAAATCAACGTCAGTGGGTGGTTATGGGCAGTGATATTCTCGGCGAACGGCGAGTACGTCTTGAGCGGTGGTCAAAGTGGAGTTCAGGTCTGGCGAGTGGAAGACGGAAAACAAATGGCAACACTGGACACGAAGACTGCCTTCTGTCTCGCTGTATCCCAGGACGGCAGATGGATCGCAGCAGGGACACAAGAGGGAGACGTGCATGTGTGGGATGCAAACACCTGCAAACAAGTCTGGACGCACAAGCAGGATTCCCACGCCATTCACGGCGTCGATTTCTCGCCCGACTCGACTCGACTCGTCTCTGTGTCGAGGGATGGCACAGCCATCGTTTGGGACATTGCGACGTGCAAAAAAGTACGAACACTCCACCCCAAGGGTCTGGGGATCGCAGCAAAATACTCGCCGCAGGGTGATCGAATTGCGACAGCTACCCGCCATTCAGTTCAAGTCTATGACAGCAACGATGGCCGCTTGCTTATGGACGTCAAAGTAGGGGTCACCCCGTCGCTCAACACTAGTCTCCTCTGGCTCGACAACCACCTCCTTGTCATATCCAATGGTATAATCAAGCGACTCGAAGCATCCACAGGGTCAGTGATCTCGGAATGGCCACTTCCCGATACGCGCTACTCGCAGTGCATCGCCATACCGAAGCACAGGGAATTCATTGCATACTCGGCTGAACGTACCGCTACATTTTGGGACACCTCAACACACGCGCGGCTTGGTCGCATCCAACACCCTCAAGTCATATATTCAATCGCAGTCTCTCCAGACGACTTTATCGCAGTCGGTGGAGACGCACGGACGATCACCATTAAAAGTCTATCTCCCATTGCTGTGAGTAGCGTGTATTTGTGGATTGAATGGTCCATTTGAATAATCATACTGCCAAATCCCGTTTACTCCGACCATCCCTCACCCTAGGATTCAATCCTCTTGTCCCGCCTACACCCCACGTTCCGGGAACCTGACTTTCAAATCGACGACGCTGTCCTCGATTTATGGAAGCAGGACCAGCTCACAAATGCAGAGGCGTTATTAACTGCAGCGATCACAGCTTCTAATACAACCCACCTTCTACTTGCTAGCCGAGCTCTCGTGCGGGCTCGTTTGCAAGAATGGGATACAGCGCTCGCGGATGCCGAAATGGTATCTGTCTCTGCCCGCGCACACACTGACACTAACCTTAATTTTCACGAAGGCCATCAGTCTTCAGCCGTCCGCGATTGGTTACATTGCAAAGGGTATGGCCCTCGTCGGAAAGGGGGAAAGGCACAAAGGCTATCGGGCTTGCGACATCGCATTCGAGCGCTTCCATTCATCTCACGTCACCTTTCTCCTTCTAATCAAGGTCTGTATTTTTTCGATCTTGACGTACCGCACCTGCCCATGTCCCATAGGCAATCATTGTTTTTCTGGCCGGAGAGCACCACGATGCGATATCGCGCGTCGACGACATCATCTCTACGGTTCGCTTCAACTCGATATGCTATGTCGTCCAGGCATGCCCATAACCTGTTATTACACGGCAACGTTTCTGACATGCTCGGCAGGCATACATGTATCTTCTCGTTGGAAACTCACGCATGGAGTGCCACGACTACGAGGGTGCAATACAGTCGTTTGAGTGTGCTCGAGGCCAAATACAACACCACACAAGTCGACCCCTCTCTATGATTTCATTGGTAGGTTTCCAAACGGGTGTATTGCAGCCTATCAAAATGACTGTATCTGACAGATATTTGGATGGAAATTCGATCGTCTCGGTACTGTGATTCAACAGCGTCTGTGTGAAGCACTGTATGCGGCCGGTCGCACCAAGGATGCCGTCGAGTGTTTCAATCAAATGGCGAGTGAATTGGAAGGTGAGATAAATCTGCATGGTGAACAATTCGAATGGACTCTGGGTGAGTGGTCATGCATCTTGTGGTGTCCTCGTTTACATAACGATTTCTGTCAGACTTCCGTCAGCGTTCCTCCGAGAAATCGGAGCATCTCGGAGACACAGCAGTGAATTCTCAGCGACTTGACGAGGCGATCTCCCACTACACAACCGCTTTGTCACTCGATCCACCCTCCCCGCAAGGCATTCTCATCAAGCGGAGCAAAGCACTCACGGAAACCGGTTCGTGGAAATAGGCCCTAGACGATGCGAACCAGGTACGTCATCTATCTCTCACCTAGGTCAATCTTGTCGACCCATTATCCTCAGGTGATCAATCTCGATCCTTCGTCGCCGTGGGGCTACGGAATCAAGCATGCAGCTTTACACAAGGCAGGACACTACGACGATGCAGTTGATGCCTTCGAAACGATGCTCTCGAAGATAGCGCGGTCACCTGACCTAGGTGTTCAACGTGAGCTGTACCCACGTTGTGATAATAAATGGATTTGTTGACCTCATTCGGTAGGGCATGGTGACCAATACATCAGCCCGTCGAGCGCACGAGCAAAGATTCGCAGAATTGTTCAACGAACCATCCGTCACTTCCCACGTGTACTCATCAACACGTCCACTGGCCGTCTTCACAGCAAATCTGAGCAGGCATCTGCATTCGAGTCTCTACCAATATTCAAAGAACTTGTATCATCAATGACGACGCGCATCGACTACGTCAGGATCAAGCATGAAGTGCGACAGTACTTCCGATACGTGATGCTATCGCACAAGTGGGAAGAAAACGAGCCATTGTTCCAGCAGGTGATACACATTGCGGTGTATGATTTGGAAATGTCTCCGACTCATGACAAGCTGCAAACGTTCTGCAAGATCGTTCGGGATGCCGGATTCAACTGGGCATGGAGCGATACTTGTTGCATTGATAAATCAGATCACTTCGTGCTCCAAGAAGCACTTGTCGCCATGTTCAAGTGGTACCAGGGTTCGGCCATGATGATCGTTTTCCTTCGTGGTGTTCGTCCATCGCAACGCGGCGCTCTCGTGAGGAGCATTTGGAACACCCGCGGCTGGACACTTCAGGAGTACGTTGCTGCCAAGGTTATCCACTTCTACACAGAGGATTGGACGTTGTATCTCGATCTGGAGTTGCCGAACCACAAGGAGTCGCCGGAGGTGATCTCGGAGATGGAGCAAGCCACTGGGGTTTCTGCACAACAGCTGATGGCACTTCGTCCAGGCCTAACCAGCATTCGGGACAAGTTGCGTCTCGCTTCAACTCGGGACACGACGCTAGTCGAAGATGCCGCATATTCCTTGCTCGGCATTTTCTCGGTTACCGGTATGCACGCAATATATGGCGAAGGAGAGGGTGCACTAGGGCGTCTATTGGCTCATGTTCTTACCGGATCTGGAGACGTCAGTATCCTCGCATGGACTGGGGAGTCCGGCGAATTCAACAGTTGTTTGCCCGCTCATATCACCGTATTCAACGGACCTACAACATCGCACCTTCCAGCAGCCATTCAGGACGCGGAGGTAGCCAGAGTCATGCACTCTTCTTCATTCGACCTCGACGTGGCCTTGAGCTTATACGACCGTCTCAATGAACTTCCTGCACCTTGGTTTGCAGCGAGTCGGATGAAACTTCCATGCATCGCTTTCGAACTCCCCCCTCTCTCATCATTTCGAACACGTTCAGGCCGTGTTTATCGCGCGGACACTCTCCCGTTTGGGACGGTAGAAATCAGAACGAGGCACGACCTCTCTCGGATGCAGTCTCTGTATCTCGTTCACCCCTGGCTGGATAGTCTCCTGGAGCGCGAAGACATGCACAGTCATGCGTTCGTAGAGGATGACGTTGCACCACCACCCTCGCCGAACACAGACGACGAAGAGATCTGGGAGGAAATCGGCGACGACTGTTCACTTGCTGTACCCGAGTTACCCTCATTCCCTGCTCCCGTGCGTATGGCACCGATGGACAGAGAGACGCGGGCACGACGACTCGTTGCGCGTCTCAGACAGCCGTTTGGTGCGCTGTTGGTCACGCTGGCAGCAACCAATCGACGCGCGATGGATTACAGGCGGGTTGCGGCCGATAGTTTGATCACGGTACGATTTCAGGAGAACATTCCGCTGGCTGATATTCTGGACAGTGTGCGCACGCTCGATGTCTTATAACGTGTGCCGCACATCTCGGACATACGAATTGAGCGACCTTGTAGTGGAAGAAGGAACAACCATCTTGACTCTTTGTTCGTAATTTCTTCGTGGCAGTGCAATTACGCTTTCCCCATGGTAGCACTACCAGGATCCAACGTTAGTGCTAGTCACAACTAGGTACATCTCGTATTCCATGATCTCGATCTCGTTGTTTCATGACATGTAATGATACAAACATATTCTCGGAGAGCGTCCGTCTGATCGGCCAAAATTGGATTGTCTTATTCACTTGCATCAACCCATTTTTCATGGACCGCTCCATCGCGCTCAGGCATCCAGATCGCACGCGTCCGGCCTCAATGCGCACCAATGCGGTTGCAACGGAATCGCCCTCACGCCCCTCTGAACCATTCTATACCTCACGTCCTGTTCATCGCAGCGGAACGAGCGTCAGAAACCAGACATCGACATCCATGTCCGCACGGCAAGACGCACCTGCAGACGCGGCAACGCCTCGGTCACGTTGAGCGGGGCCCCGGTCGGCTGCTTCGCGCTCCAAAAGATCTCCGCCGAGGAGGCGGCGCGAGGCCAGACGATCGGGTCGAGGTTTTGGGGCCCGGATTGTTCGGTCCACAGTAATTGTTCGCCTGGTGTCATCGTCAATGATTCAACGCATACTGATGACCAGCATCAAGGGACGCACCTCCAAGAACGAGTGGATATTGGGATTCCGTCAAGTTGGCGAGTGGATCAAAGGTGTAGGACTAGGATCGTATGAGCCCCGGGCCGCGGTATGCACGAGCAACTGTCAAGTAACCCGCTCACATGGGACCACGATTTGAAGGGATCACACCAGCTATTCCTACCACCAGGGAATCAACGACATCAATCCTGTTGATCGCACTTATCATACTTGGCATGCGACTTACCCAGTTGGGAAGTCTCCCAACCACTCACCCGCACCACAGTCCTACAAGGGTGAGAATAGGAGCATCAGACAGAGAAGCATGCGCACCAGATAAAAGTAGTCGGAAGCGGCGTGAATGATGCGGTATCCCAAGTCGGCTACGGCAGCGGCATCTTCCGATGAGATCCAGACCCTAAAAAGAACGTTGAGAAGGTATGTTCTGATGTGTCAAAAGAGCTTACATGATGATGGTCTCATTTGAAAGAGTGAGGTTCCATTGCAGCGCCATCTCTTCCCAAACGACAGGGGTCTTACCCTGCGCGATGAGCGCGCCGTGGGTGCTGTTCGTAAACGTAGCGAGGGCCTCGGTGAGAGTGGTGTTGGTCGAATTGAGTCGCTGCTGAGTGAGGGTGTCGTTGACGTAGCAGTTGGTGTTGAGCTCGTCACCGCCGGTGCTAAAGTAGGACGAGGGTAGGGTGGATGCAATGCTGCTCAGGAGAGAGGTAGTGAAGTTGACGACCTCGGGCAAGGCGAAACGGAGCTGGCCGGCGGGGGGCTCGTTGGCGTAGGTTGCCCAGGGGGACGCACCGAAGCAGGCGACGTAGTCGGGGTGGGATGTGCCAATGATGGCGGTGTGTCCGGGGGTGTCGATTTCCTGAAGACCATGTCACCTGCAACCCTGTGGCAATCCCTCCACACGTACCAAGAGGACATCGATACCGTGCTACCAATCACACCCACGACATGAGCAGCAGGTCGAGTGGGAAAGAAACAGACACACTGATGCGGCGTACTGAACAATGTATTGGACGTCATCCTCGCTGTAGGTCTCCTCAGCAGAGTAGGCACCGTTGGCAGCGAGCTCTGGGTAGCGAGCGACCTCGAGCGGGAAACTTTGACTGTCAGTGATGTGCCAGTGCAAAGTGTTGATCTTGACCCAACTCATCGCGTCGAGCGTCCTCAGCAAGTCCGCGACCGGGAAACTTGACACCCAACGTTACTCCACGTCGGACGAGAGGAACACGAACAGGGTACGCACAAATTCCGAGCGGTATCGAGGGCGAATCCACGAAAGGGCTGTACCGGGTCAGTACACACTTGCTCATCGGACCAAACGACACACACGCACATAGGCAGGAGCATCCGTGATCGCAATCGGGGCTTCGAGCGTATATATCTGACCCCGATAATAATACCACAACTGGCCAAACGTTGTTAACCCGCGATAGAGGCCCAACGTGGAGTTGGCAGTCAGCGTCGCAGCTCCGCCGTCGGCGGGGATTGTGAGGACGTATTCTTCACTACGGGTGCCCAGGGGCTTGACAGACTCGGAGGCGATGCTGTCAACGCACGCGCCGGGTGCGAGGGTGAGCTGGAGACAGGTGAGCGAATGAGCATTGTTGAGCGCGGCAGAGTCGTTGACGCCACGCCCGACGACGAGACGGCCGAGCTTGTCGTTCTGGAGATAGTACTCGGCCTGTTGGACAGCCTCGTAGAGATCCGACGGGGCACCTTGGATAGCAATGTCGAAGTAGAAGGCAGGGGAGAGTAGAAGCGGGGTGGTGCCCGTGCTGAGCGCGGCGGGGACGGGCCAGAGGGCGGAAGCGGTGCTTAGGAGGAGAGAGAGGGCGAGCAGCAGACGGACGGTCATAACTCGCTCACCGACAATGACTGGCATTGCAGTTTGTATGAAAAGAGACGGGGTCGTACACGCTCAGACCCGAATTACACACCGGGGATCATACCCGCTTATCTGAGCAGGAATTAGTTTATTCTGTTTCTCTTTTTTTTTTGCGTTATATCCAGGACTCCGGAGTTACTGCAATGTTGCCGAGCCCAGAAGCGAGTGAGCAGAACAGCGGCGTACTCCGCAGGTTGCCGACGCGGCCTTGACGTCACGCCATCCTGTTTTGTCTTGTGATGCCATCAATCTCTCAGGCTCTTCGTCACACAAGTCCCGGCACTGTCAGTTCAAAAGACTCATCCTTTTTAGTGGGTATTAGGCTGCCCAGGCCCTCTGACTAGACTGAGGATACCAGACAGCTCACTGAGTCCCACACCCCCTACACAACGCATTTTTTCCTCAGACGGCGATCCCTGACCGCCGTCATAGTGTATTATGTAGGACTAGTTTAGACAGCCGCTACATACATAATGATATCACTTGTTTAAATAAAAAAATAAAAAGAAGACTCATCCAAAGACGAGGACTTGAGCCAACCACGACGGGGACTCTGCGCTAGCTCAAGCTTCACGACATTTCGTGCGCTTGCCCCTGCGCTATCATCCGAGAACACAAAAGGCAATTAGAAATAACTTTGTGCACGGTTTGAGCTGGCCAATCTGACACTGAGAGATTTTCGACACGAGCTTGGGTTGTACGAACAGATGAAATGAAATGTTGACTTTGCTCGGACGTGGAGTGACCTTTGAGGGGCTTGTGCCGACATATTCTAGAGCAAAATCGGAAGAGGAGCATCAGATCTCATCTTCGCTACGGCAAACATGTCGTGCGAGCATCGCGCATACACTTGGTTTGAAAGCTGTTGGATCCGTACCAACTATCGTATTCCCGAGTCCCCACTGCGGGGGTCTCAACTGAACAATCGGCCAATACAGTTGTCTGCTTCACACCGACACTGGGCATACACCGCATGCTCACGCACCATCTCCTCCCCTAAATCCCTCGCCTCCTCAATCTCTTCCCGCTTTTCCTAAACTCGTGTCAGCACTGCCCATGTCACGGGTGTGACTCCGCTCACATCGATATCCCCATAGTACGAGAAACAGAGCTCTTCCCATGGCTCCACGTCCCGCGTCGTGAAGACCGCCAACAGCGGCTTGTTGATATCTGCATCATCGATGTAGCATGCAAATATCTTGCAATTCGGATCGCAGCTGTGATTCTGCCCCGCCTTTAACTCTCATCCACCGCACAGCCGACGCACTCACCAAAAACCGCGTAAACTGTCCTCGGTTATCGAGATCAGTCGGCGTCACCCCGATCGACATGTACTCACGTTTCCGGCGTGATACGCATCCACGACGTAAAGATTATCCCATTCGTCCGGGTCGTCCATCCCCATCTTCAAGTGATGAAAGTCGATGGAAAACAAATACGTCCGTCCGTACAGATCGTAATACCTGTCAAATTTGTCAACACACACGCGGCCTCATCACGAGTGTCACACTCACCTGCCACGTTCCTCGCCTTCCTGTTCCGTCAGTAGTTCCCCGGAGTAGATACCAATGTACGATCCTCTCGGTATCTTCTTGTTCCCGGCAGAAACCCCTGATACGCGGGTAAGCAAAAATGCACAGAACCAGAATCGTTCAATTACCCCAACCCTTGTACTTAGTCCTCACAATATGAACGGGCCACTTGCGCCCATTCTGCACCACCTACCCATGCCACCATAAGCGACGTCAATTCGAGTACGCAATGTACGCACCCGGTTGGGACAGTCTTCGTCACAATTACAGAACCGATTGCACTCAAAGATGGGACATTCCAGCCGCTGCAACTGCCCCTTGTGGTCGTACACGAACGGCGACCCCGGCCACGTCCGTGGTATAATCTCCCCGTCGATATACGGTTTCACCCACCTGAACTGCCGCTGCGCACACGCGCACGTCTTCGACTTGGGATCGCACCGCCCAACGCACCCACAACCCTCCAAGTGTTTCACATCCGGCGGCGGCACCCCCTCCGCGTACCACAGCTCGTTCGTATAGTGGAACTCCCACCGGGGTGTCACCTCGTTCCCGATATTGTTGTCAAAGATCTCGATCGGCGGCGAATCAGGTTCGTTGATCATTGCTTCCTGTATTTGTGCCTCGAAGATTTTGCGACCCACATCGGAATTACGAAATTCAACTGGAAGTGCGTTCATCCAGTCTTGCAGGGAGTGCGGAAGGTCTTTGGCGAGCTTATAGTCAGGCGGACGTTCCCGCTGCGCGGCCACGTGCGACGCCCAAGTGATGATACGGTATCCGCCGGGATACCGGGAGGCAGACCCATCTTTAGCTTGATCTCGGCGGTGCAACAGATCCAACGGGTCAACAGAGAGCGACCTCCGTTTCGAACTACTCCTGGGCGAGCGCGAACGTACTTGGGGGGACACTAGTGACGTGCTGGACGCAGTCTTGCTACTGACGTTGGAACTAGCAGGCACGACCTCCGGCTGTCCGACGTGAACAATAGTCTCCAAACATATTCAGCAACGTACCTCTGATTCACACCCAGCGGGTGCTGTCAGAAGAGCATCACACTCGTCCATAGAGTCCGCGTCTCCAGTCGAACGGCGCTCTTTATTGTGGGGAATGTCTTCATTCGGGGTAGAGGGACGCTCGCCAAAGGAGGTGAGAATATCTTGAGGGAGAACAAGATCAGGCGTTGTCGCTTGAGACGAAGTTCCAACGAAGTAATGCTGTACGACATGTTTCTCGGGCACAACTGCATCCGTACTCTGTAGGCATGTGTATGTGAGATCTATATGACCATGCGTGAGCGCGCACACGTACCGTGACGTCGTCCTCCGACCCAGCTGTCACGACTACTTCGGCAGGGGATTCAGGCTAATCGGCAGCACAAGCTCAACACTGTCCTACACGCATGCACGAACACTTCACTTACCTCGTCCGCTTCTGTTTGGCCGGGAAGGTCAGGTGCATCATGCCACACACTCTGCGGGACAGCTTCCCCTTCATCACCCTTTCTCGCATCGAGATCCTCAGGAGAGCCATCGACCTGATTAAACCACACGCATCAGCACCTTCGTACCACAAGCAAGAGGTCCACTCGCCGCCATCGCATTCCCTACTTCCTGCCCGGGTGCGTCAACCACCTGCGGCTCCGGGGTTTCCACCCCCATTGAGTCGGCCAACTAACCCAAACTCCTTAGCAACGCCAACAAGCAGGGAAAACACGGGGTTCGTACCTCGTCCATCACGTCCATCACTCCGATCTTGTCCGCCCGGTCCATGGCCGCTTCTGGCTGCGACAAATGCACTGACGCGAGCTCCAACAACGTATCTGCCTCATCCGGCTCCTCTTCCGACCTCTCTGGCTCATCCTCACCCTCATCCAACGTTATCCCGTCATCCACGCGCACCGAACCAACACAAACATCCCCTGCATCGGCATCTTCTGCCTGCCTATCAACCTCCGCTGGAATTGGAACAGTGACTGGAACCGCGTCGGGTACCACAGGCGACACCACCGACAACGAAGAGAACGGTAGCGATTCCGGTCCCTCTAAGGAACTAGGCTTACCGGGAGGTGCCAGGAGAGGCTTCATTCCAATTCCAGTGTCCGTGCTCGTGCTCGTGTGCCCAGATGTCTGCTTTGGTGAGTCTCGTACGATATACGCCTCAAACGCCGCCGACGCTGACTCCCGCCTGGCACGTTCAGACACCCTCCCTTTGGATCTCTGCGAACCCATCAAATACACACTGGCGCTCGCGCCCATCGAAGCACGGGGCCGTACCAAGGTGGGGGAGGTAAAGGGGTCGGCGGTGTGCATGATCTCCTTGCCCTTGCCCTTGTCCCTGCTCTTTCCCTCGTCATGGTCGTTCTTGACGTGACCACCCCGCGACTGCACAGGCGAGATAAACGCTTCAAACGGAACGGACGGAACCATTCGTCTCGCATCCGCACTCGACGACGTACCCGATTCCGAAGTGGACACTGTCGTCGGGGTTCGCGTACCCAAGGCAACACTCTTGTTGATTCGTGCTCCCGACGACGACGGTCCGTCCACGTCATCCGCTTGCATCCTCGCAGGCGCAGGTCTCGCGACGTGACTATCCCCATCTTCGTTGGATGTATGCGTGGGGGTGGGGGTGGGCGAGGGTTGAGTAGCCAGACCCCCACCAGCATTCCGCCTCGCCAACAATGCCCGAATATCGTTCAAACTCGGCGTTCTCCCAATCGTTCTTGTCAGTTGCGACGTAGACGGCATCGGCGTCGAGGGTTGCGAGGGTGAGGGGGCGTCATTTGGAGCCTGATTAGCGTTCTCGAAAGGCGGGCCGTGCTGGGCTGCATGGGTATATGAGGGACGATGGACATCAGAGAACGGTGTAGTCGGACGACGCACCCGTAAGATCGACCATACTCCGCTTTCGAGCCAGTTCGCGCTCCTCTTTAAGTGCCTGCAGTCGTTCCCTGCGCACTTCATTCAGCGCTTCGACCAGGGACATGGGCTCGCTTGGACGGGGTACACGCGCGGGCGCGATGAACGGGCTACTGGACGAGCGAGCCAAGGGCTGTGTTGCCGCATGGGGTTGGGACGATGTTACTCGGGTGGTTGACGTAGTTGGTTGGGTAGACGCTGGTAAACTGTCGTTTGCACTGGTATTCGACTCCACAGTCGAAGATCGAGCCAGTACTCCGAAGGACGTGCTTGGCGTGCCTGAAACCATTGGTACACCTGCTGATTGTTGCGCTAAGGGTGGTGGGGTTGGAACGACTGCCTCGGGCGGCCCAGGCATCGGAGCGGCAGTATCATCTTGCATCATCTCGGCATCCCCATCCTTATTTCGTACCTCGCCAATTCCTGAGGGCACTTCCGCAGGTGTAAACACGCCACCCGAGAAACTTCCCTCTCCCTCCTTTTGCTCGCTCCTCTCTGCCACACTCCCGGGGGCTTGCCCAGACCGCGCCACGCTATTCAACGCTCTGGAAAAGAACGAATTCTCCCGTGCTTGCGGAAGCGGCCGTTTAAACCGCACCCCCTTGTACGACGAGATATCCGGCATCACCAGCGTCCCCGCGCATCCAAGCGGCTGCGACGCACTCTTGGACGACGTGGAACTTGGGCTTGCCGACATCGACGAAGTCAACTGCGCAAGGGTGGGCGTCGGTCCGAGCCGCGGGACGACAGGTTGAGAAGAAACGCCAGGCGGCGCGAGAGGACTTGGGGACTGGCTGTCCTTTCGTGCCTCCCGACTCGGCTCCTGACTTCTAATCTCCCCACTTTCCGGTGTCTCCGGGGTACGTGTAGACGGCGCGAACGCTTCATTCGGATCCACCTCGCCTTCCTCGAGGCCTTGCATACGCAGACCGCCATCGCCGTAGACGTTTGGACTTTCCTCGCTCCCAGATGTCGACGAACTCTCGCGCGTCAACACTCCTGTAACCCCATTCCCCACTGCTCTCTCCTCAGCCTCATCTCCACCTCCTCCCGGGAGCATACCATTGCTCGTCTCCTGAGCCACGTTATCCCCGAGCTGATCCATGTTCAAATACGAATCAAACAACGCATCCGGCCCTGACACGTCGCCGGCCCTCTCTGGCACGCTCGTAGTTGTGCTCGCACCCGCGCTGGCACTCGCATTCGCACTAACCGCAACCGCAGGGCCCGACGAAAGAGCCACTGGCAATGTTTCTAACGACGGCTCAACATCAAGACCGTCCCATGCATCCAACACACCATTCGGGTCGGCATCGTTGCCAATGGTGTCGAAATCCATGTTGTCGAAGGGATCGTCAAAGTCGTCTGATGGAGGACCGTAGGAAGGAGATGAACTGGGTTGGGAAGGTAGTTCGTTGTTTCGTTGTTGTGAATCTCGAGGTCTCGAAGGTGGACGCTCAGGTAGCCGTGTAGAAGTCGATGCAGGTGTGGGTTCAGAAATGGGGACTGGCGGTGTCGCCGGTGCTGGTACTGTCGCAGGTCTAGGTGCTGGTGATGGCGCCCCTTGAGATGAAAACAGTGCTGAGGTGACTCGGGATGTTGAAGCCGGCGCGGCTGACGTCGTTGGGCGTCTAGACGCAGCACTTCTCGTGCCCGAATATTCATCGCTGTCTGAAATCGAAATCACGTCCGCATCCACGGGCGGTGGCGCCACTTTCCGACCCGCCCCCTTTCCCTGTGTCCCACCCAGCCCAGAATTTCGCCGCTGCGTCAGACGGGCTGCCAGCAATCTATCTTCTTCCGAATCGCTCGAAATGACGATCGGATCATTCATCGCTAATGCGCCAGGTCGAGGACCGGCAACAGTGGATGGCTGAGACGGGCGATGACGTGTCGAACCGCTCGAATCAGACAGTTCGATCACGTCGACGCCTCGTTGTCTGGCCATGTCCAGTGGGCGCGCGCGTGCAACTACTTCATCGTAGCTCGTGCGTTTTTCTAAGGGGAGTTAAAGAGGTAGTAAGCATGTTAAGCGTAAACCGGAGGAGGTTGTACGCGGACATACGTTTCCAATTGCGCCTGATACGCGTCCATGCAACCGATTCGTCCCTCGTGTCACCTGTGTGGACACACATTCACACGAGATGGCACGATGAGCGAATAGTACCGGGGACGCGCGTAAAACACGATGTATCAATACGGTAAACCTGTCATCAACGAAAGAGGACGTACTCGGATTCTGGGCATCCCTCAGGAGTTTCTCTGTAGTCACCTTGCGAAAGTTCTTCGCCTGCGCCGTCCGCTTGCGTGCTGTCGCTGGTTGTTCGCGTCGCGACGACGTCGCCCCGTTTTGTTCTCGTATCTTTCCGCTGTTCGTACTCTGCTTTCGAGCCCGCTGCGTTTGAGACGCTCTCGGACGTTCAGGAACTCCTTTTTTTTTCTGAGCAAGTGAGGTCGGCACAGGCGGCGTGCGTGAGGCGTGGCCTTCGTCTCTACTCGATGGCGACGGCGACGATGACGACGGACGAGCTGCGCCAGTACTCCCGTTGAGATCCAACCGCGGCAGCTTGTGTGGCTTGCGTGCAGACACCGACCCGTCCACCGGTGCTTTGCGTTTTGAGATAGGAGCACGGATGGGGCCCGGTTCGTGTTCTAATTCGTCGCTTCCCATGTTCACATCCAGGTCAAAGTCAGTGTCGGAACGGGTGCTCGTGCGTGTTGACCGCGGGCTGCTGGCGAGTTCTGATGATCGAGACACAGGGGGCGTGTGGATGAGTGTACTGGTAGGTGCAGGGCGTGTTGTTCGTGCCACATACCAGAAAGGACAGCCCAAGATGCACCTGGGGAGGTCCTCCGCTGTCCAGGTAGCATTCAAAATGGTTAACCAGTTGGAGTACGAAAATCAGTTTGAACTAGTTGATAGTTGCTGCCACGGCATACTAAAAGTTATTGGCAAAGGAAGTCCGCATGCCTCATTTACTACGGGTTTCCCAAGATGGACGCCCGGTCCGACCTCATTTACATAATATTCAATGGCCTTTTCACTGAGGCTCGGGCCAGGCTGGACCCGCAAGGACTGGGGATCAGTGGGCGACCACTTGGAAGAGAGAAGTAATATAATCCATGTGCCATTAATGACGCACAAGGCCACGAGTCTAGAGCAATAGCAGCCTGGCCACCCAATCACCAAAGCCCTTGACGTTACATAATGGAATCGATAACAAGTTCGGCCGCGCACCAGCAACCTCGCAAGACTTGAAGGTGGGATGCTGGACCTGACATCACTCCCGACGGCATTTCCTTCTAGCAGACGTTCAACGGGACACAGTCGCAATTTAGGATTTGAGACCTGGACCCGAAAGGTCCATTTTCCAAAGGGCTAGGGACACGCTTCAAAACGAGCGTACTAAATACCATATCCGAGGAGATCAAGCACGAAAAACATGAGTGATAGGATGAGAAAGGAGAGAGGACGAAGCATCCCGTGCACGTGGCAATTGACCATAGAACTCCCGAGTAAAGTGAGACGTCTCCAAGTCGTGACACAACTCGAACACTTGAAGACTATTCTCCAGTAAATAGACGCACGATCAAGTATGCAGTCGAACCAAGGAAGCGAACGACTGTTGGAGTTTTAGATGCACCCTACAACAGTGATTATC
>JBBPRR010000839.1:0-15684 GCA_038093115.1 Hortiboletus flavorubellus | reverse complement strand
GACGAGTCTTATCTCGCACCACCCTGTGTCTTTGCTAGTTTTCCCTAGCTTCTTTTGGGGTTTGACACACCCTACACTGACTATCTGTTTTACACCGGAACCCCCGACACGTCATCCACTCTATCATCGGAAACCCTAGCTTTGCGGACGAGCTTGACCTCCGGCCATTTCAAGAGTACTCGACAGAAGGTGATATCAGACAATTCCAGGACTTTATGTCCGGGGACTGGGCATGGGAGCAAGCGGTATTCATTCTGTTCTACCTATTCGACTGTCTACTAATCTAAAGTCGCCAAGGACCTTATATCCAAGGATCAAAACACACTTGGAAGCACGTTCGTGCCCATCATTTTAGGTAGCAACAAAACCACTGTCTCTGTCGGGACAGGCAACAATGAATTCTATCCACTATATCTATCCATTGGAAATGTCCACAATCATGTGCGCCGCGCTCACCGTGATGCCCTGGTTCTTATTGGCTTCCTCGCAATTCCCAAAAGTGAGTGAAACATGTTGCGTTCATATTTGGTTCCTCATAGTGTGTATATCCCATTAGCAACAAAGGAACATGCATCCGATGCAGCTTTTCGCAGATTTCGCCAGCAACTCTTCCATAGCTCACTGGCAACAATCCTTAACCCACTCAAGCCTGCAATGGTGACGCCCGAAGTGATCAAGTTTGGTGATGGTTATCACCGTCATGTGATTTATGGTCTGGGGCCATATATTGCTGACTACGAGGAGCAAGCTCTCCTTACTTGCATCGTGCGAGGGTGGTGTCCAAGGTACATCCACAAAGAATAAGTCCGACCACTTGAGCATTCAAACGTTCTGGGGCAGGTGCTTTGCAAATCGGGCCAATCTGGATGTCGACAGAGCGAGTACACGTAGTCGAGATTTCATAGAAGAACTCTTCAAGTTGTGCACACCCGCGAGCCTTTGGGAAGACTACGGAATTGTAGGAGATCTTGTCGTAAGTTTACAGTTGTTCTAGCGTAGCATGTCGTGGTCTTCATATATAATTATGACAGCCTTTTACAAACGACTTCCCCCGTGCAGACATCACCCAGCTCATCTCCCCCGATCTGCTTCATCAACTTATCAAGGGATGCTTTAAAAATCACCTCGTTGATTGGGTAGAGCTGTATATCAAGGCCAAGTATGGAAAGAGGGAAGCCGAATGCATCCTGGATGACATTGATCGGAGGTAAGTCCTCTTCACTTCTGATACACTCCCACAAGATGACTGATTACAACGTTTACAGGATCGCTGCCATTGCTCCGTTCACTGGCCTGCGACGCTTTCCACAGGGCCGTGGCTTCAAGCAGTGGACCGGTGACGACTCAAAAGCACTGATGAAGGTATGTACCGTGTTGCTCAGACAGAAAACCCAACCAGTCTCACCACCACCATGTATATCGCTCATTAGGTTTACATTGCTGCAATTGAAGGGCACGTTCCCTCCGAAGTTGTCCGCACATTTCGTGCATTTTTGGAATTCTGCTACTCAGTTCGCTGCCATGTAATTACAGAAAACCATCTGGATGAGATTCAGAATGCTCTCTCCCGTTTCCACTACTATTGAGAAATATTCAGAACTGGCGAGTTTTCTGTCACTGCGACCTTCTCTCTTCCCCGTCAACATTCCGCTAAGCATTATCCTACTTTCATACGTCTGTTCGGAGCACCAAATGGTCTTTGCTCGTCCATCACTGAGTGTAAACATATCAAGGCCGTGAAGGAACCTTATCGCCGATCAAGCAGGTTTGAGGCGCTCGGTCAGATGCTCCTCACCAATCAGCGCCTCGACAAACTTGCTGCATCACGTGTTGATTTCACCAAGAGGGGTATGCTCGAAGGTACTTGTCTATCATCTGTGATCAACTCACTTCGTATGTCTTTTTTTGTTCTCCGCCATTATGACCAGATCCCCTTAGCTTCGGAACTAGGACACCCCCACGCTGCCAATCAGAACGCAATAGACTCTGTGGCCGAACAACGGGGCCAAGGATCAGCGAGCATGCAGGCTGACAACGATGAAGCGGTTGCGGACAACTGTCCGACCAACCTTACAGTGCACGTGGAACTCGTGAGGACCCCCCATATGTCCAACTTATCATTGTCTCAATCTGATAGTATAGTGAAATGTTACACTGCACAGAGCGAAAACGTGTGTGCACACTATCTGAGTTAGCCCAGGAAATCCAGTCACCAACTTTGGGAAATCTTACTCGGCACTTCCTCTTTGCTCAGCTACATCCTGAAGACAGCAGAGATCCCATAGATATTCCTATTGCTGATTGTCCTCACTTTGAGGGTTGCATCTCAACCTTTAGCTCTGCCTCCTCACGGTTTTATGCGCCAAGTGACTTGAGTGGCATTGGTGGGATGCACACTGAGTATATTTGCTCTACTCCAATGTGGAGAGGCTCTGGTCCACGGCAAGACTGCGTCTTCATCGAAACCAATCCTGACGAAACTGGTATGCGTGCATACGATATTGCACGCATTCTCGCATTCTTTTCATTCACTTACCGGGGGGTACTCTACTCATGTGCAGTAATCCGGTGGTTCGACAAACTAGGTGATGATCCCGATGAGGACATGGGAATGTGGATGGTTTGCCCATCCTCACTTGCAGATCATTCCCCAAATTTAACTGTAGTCCACATTGATACCATTTTTCGTGCAGCCCATTTGATACCTATCTACGGTAAAAAGGAAATTTCTCGATTCATAAAACCCTACCATTCTTATGACGCATTCCGGGCATTTTATGTCAACAAGTATGCCGATCACCACTCTTTTGAGTTTGCAAGGTAGTTTACAACTCTGTTGCATATGTAGGGTGAATATATAGCACTACGGTGTACTGTATTTTCCCGCGGTGTGTCCTGCCCTGTTGTTCAGATAATACGCTCGGATGCGACCCCGTCACGGTCATCCATGCTCAGTCATCCACTGCCAGCATGCTCGCATTCCCCTCAGAACCCAACCCCGAATTCAAGCAACATGCCCTCGCAGTTCTCCATTTAATTTTGGACAGGAATATTGCCCCCATGCATGCACTTCTTTCTTCTTTCTTTTCTTTCACCTCACAACTATCTTCTATGCAGTGAAAGCTTATATGAGTCTGAGCAGTTTCCAAAGTCTGCTTGCAATCCCGCTGCCTTGCTTGCCAGCAAAGTCTACTACTACTTGGGTGAATATGACAAAGCTCTCTCGTTCACTCTTGGCGCAGGCTGTGCGTTCAAGACAGAAGCTCGTGATTATAACTCAGGTGAATATGTTGAAACCGTTATTTGTATGTCTCTCCACCGCATCACACATGCAATAGACAGATACATTCTCCAGCGTTCAGAAGACGCCCTTATGGGAACCAAAATCGACCCTCGGTTACAGTTCATTATAAAATCCATATTCCAACGCTGTATAGGCAGTGAAGAGTACAGGCAAGTGCATTTCACCCTCGTTCTGGATCCATAAGCTGCTACTCATTGTCTTTCCTATAGACAATCCGCATTGCGCTCAAGTCTCGCCTCCTCGATGTAGTTTCTCAAATCTACAACATCACCTATGATGTATCACTCCTGTCGTATGTAATGGAGGCAGTTCTTGATACCAATTTTCCCCTCTTGTACCGTGATCAGGTTCTTAATTTCTTGCTGTCGCTCTTCCAGAACAAAATCTTCCCATATCCGCTCACTCATATGCCTCCTTGCTACGCTCAACAACCCTTCTCTGACTGTGCCATTGCTGACGTCACTAATCCCCAAAGAAAGGCCGTTGGCATATCAGTTTGCGTTTGATTTGGCTGAAGGTAGCCCAAGAGCCTTTTTGGAAGGTGTCCGGAAGCATCTGCCAGAGGGGACCGAGGTTGGTTTCCCTTGTCCACATGATCTGATTCTTTCGTGACCGATCGTGGTCAGCAGGAGACAGAGATTATATTTGACAAGCTCCATAATATACTCAGCGAATGGGACCCCGTGGGACTTTTCTCGGATTCCCTCAACGAACGAACAAGGTGGATATGTTGATTTTGAAGAACAGGGTCCTATCGTGCAACTCATTTCATTTAGGAGTCACTTGAGCCTCGGCCATCAATATACTGCACCGCCCTCACACTGCAGAATGCATTCATGCTTGCTGGCACGATATCGGACGTATTCCTTCAAGAAAACCTCGAATGGCTAGGTATGGCTACGAATTGGGCAAAGCTCTCGGCTACTGCTGCCCTCGGAGTTATCCATAGAGGGTACTTCCAAGAAGGCATGAATATTCTTGGCCCTTACCTCTCTCAGAATGGCATTGAGAGCCAGATTCAAGGAGCTGCATATTCAGAAGGTGGAGCTTTTTACGCACTCAGTGGGCTTGAATAACACTGGCTGTGGTGACGGACAGATCATCAAAAACTATCTTCGCGAAACTCTGAAGAACGCACAAGGTGAGATGTGCAACACGGTGCTGCTTTGGGTCTTGGCATTACCAGAATGGGCAGACGTAGCTCCGATGCATATGACGATCTAAAGGAAACACTTTTCTTGGATTCTGCTGTTGCCGGCGAGGCTGCAGGATATGCCATGGGTCTTATGATGTTAGGTTCTGCTAATCAAAATTGTGCCGAAGAGATGATTACTTACACGAGAGAGACTCAACATGAGAAGATCATTTGCGGTTTGGCCATGGCTCTTGCTTTTGTATTTTACGGTCGGCAAAAGGACGCTGACAAGACCATCTGGTCATTGACCAAAAAGGTAGTTAATTTCTGTCCGTCGGTCGCACCTCTCCAACACAACTTGTACAGGACCCCATCTTGGGTTATAGCGGTGTCTATGCCCTCGCTCTCGCATATGCTGGAACGTCAAACAATGATGCCGTTCAGCAATTGCTACACACTGCCATGTCGGACACGTCAGACGACGTGCGGAAAGCAGCTGTCACGTCACTTGCATTCCTTCTTTTCAAGAATCCTGGTCAAGTTACCCGGATATGTAGTTCAGCTCCTCTGTGAGACTCGGAGTTACAATCCCCACGTCAGCTGCGGAGCTACTCTCGCGCTCGGCATTGCGCGTGCAGGCACAGGAATGCAGGTGAGAACCACCTTCAGGCTGTTTGGAACTCTAACCCCCGAGCAACTTAAAGGATGCTGTAGAGATTC
Organism: Hortiboletus flavorubellus; assembly: GCA_038093115.1. NCBI lineage: Eukaryota > Fungi > Basidiomycota > Agaricomycetes > Boletales > Boletaceae > Hortiboletus > Hortiboletus flavorubellus. The sequence goes on along the minus strand of JBBPRR010000839.1, from coordinate 10,525 downwards.
CAAAGGTGAATGTCATTGTAAACATGCCATCGAAGGTACTGGGAACTCTATTACTCTGGAAGAGCGAGATGGTGGTCTCGACGAAGGGGAGAAAGGAAGTGGTGATTTCCCAAAGTAGGTTCATGGCTATGATGTAATGTTTCATTCGCGCTGACTTCAAGTCGCTGGATCTAGGTACCTTTCCAGGGAAATCATAAGGAACGTGACGGATGTTGAACCAAGGCGATGGTGGTGACCAAGGAGAATGGATCCCCGGCACTACAGAGATCAAATAGATAACTTCAAAAGGAAGAATTACGACTCAACGGGGCAGAGAGAAAGGGCCCGGGTGTGGTGAACAGAAATGGGTTGCAGATTGTAACATAGTTTACTTAGGGCGCTTACCATACTTGTTCGAATACGAACTACCTCGTAGCGTTATTCCAAGCTTAAATGAAGGTTTATGCTTGCTCGACTTATATGAATTCTTGCCGACTTGCCAAGAAAGTAACTTGTGTAAGCTTTAATTTCTTATCACACTCGTTTGTATTGTTTCAGGTTGATAAGCGTGACAAGTGTAACACAAGCTAAATAAGGAGTGTGATGTTTTCCTGATGTAGCACGTTTGATACTTGAGCTCAACTCTCGACTCACGCACAACTTGTACACCAACTCAATGGGCTTCAGGGTAGTGGACTTGAGAGGTACAGAAAACTATGTGGTGATATCCGCGTCCGCGGCGAAGAAACGATAGGTCTCGCGGCGTAGATAATTCCGTTGTAGCATTCGTTATCAGCCGAATCTGTTATCTTGCTCAGATACATTATGATAATCTTGTGGCAATGCTACGCAAGCTCCAACCGACTGTCGTAACGGCTAACTATACGGGGCACCATTCTGAAGTCGAATGGCCCGCTTAATCCGCTGATGGATCTTGTCAAGGCAAGGTGACGCACAACTTCACGGGTTTGGAACACTGTCATGCCACTCTGTGGGGCACGGCGTGAGACCTAGCCAAACTTGACACACGCCGCTGCGGGTGATTGATACTATGTACTAAATCTAAAAAACCACCGAGGTGGTCCCAGGGATCATTGTCAAGCAAACACGTTGGAGTCTCCAGACGTGGCTTAGTTTATGGATCTCTCCATAGATCTGCTTTATCGTACATGCATCAATGTGAGTCTTGGGATGTGTTCCTTTCCCTGGTTTTTGGTGGGTCTGATTTTCTCCATCGGTCTGCCCTGGATTCGCCGGTTCGTTCTGCCGGCGCCACTGTTTGCCGACCTGCTGCTGTCCATGAAAGGAAAGCACACGGTCAGGTGAAAGCAGCGTGGACTAACCTGTGCCAAAATTTCCTTGGGCCATTTGTTCTCTGTCTCCGTTCTTTGACTAATTATGTTCTGTGTCATTCAATTGCGTTGTCCGTCTGCTCAAAAGTTTCTAGTAGACCATCTCTGCGTTTGCCGATCGTGATGCAAACGGGTTCAAGTAGGCAGCATTTCCCGAGTTTGAAATGTGGAGCAATTGACAGCACGGTATTTGACTCAGGGTTCGATCGTTAGCCAAATGGGAGATCGGCGCAAGAGCAAGTTGGTTACCAATGGCACAGCGGGTGTCCACGGGTTTTGCTCGTTCTGCCAGTGAACTTTGTCCCATTTGGATAAATTCGTTATGGGTGAGTCATTGCGTCAACCCAAACACAACAGAATCAGAATCTTGGATCTGTGTCATTCGGTTGGCCCTAGTTTTATCAACAATGGCATTATTACTACTACATGAACGCCACAAGAAATTTTGAGAAAAACTGAACGGACCGAACCCTTCCACCAGGAGTCACTTGCACACCATCATTGAACAGGCCGCCTACAACGTAATGTTCGAGTCAAGAATCCGAGGTCCTTCATGTTTATCAGATGAATTAGAGAAGAAGATCTTCGAGCTTGCTGCTTGGGACACTGGTGCAGTTCACTACCTTCTTGTCGCCAAGCGTGTTCACCTTTGGTAGGTTTGGCATTTCAAGTTATGCGTCAGTCGTTCAAATCTGACAGTCAACGGCTGCAGGCTGGAGCCCCATCTGTACTGTTCGGTGACCATCCATCGCCCTTGCAATGCCCGGCTTTTTATTTCTGCCCTCAAGGCTCGTCCACACCTTGCTCGCCATGCCGTCAAGGCTCTTTGCCTGCGACCCTCCGTTCCACCTGAAGAAGGAGCACAAATCATTTGATTCTGTGAGGGGGTGGAATCGTTGACGCTACAAATCCCTGTGAACCGCCTGGAGGAAGACAATCCTCTGATCGAGCCACTCGACAGGCTTCCCCTCACACATCTCTCTCTGAATCTGTCCGCCATCTTCTTCCATCCGTCCATGCAGCTCTCGGATAGACCTGCTTTAACTCGCATTCGCCAGCTTCATATATCAAACACCTGGGCACTGACACAGGGCGTCACTCTTGGCATCCAGCAGCTTCATCAGCTTACACACCTTTCTTTGCATGTATGCTTCACTTCCATGTCCACGGACCTTCAAACTTTGCAGTCGATCTTGGTACAGTGCCCTAACCTTCAAATACTCCTTCTATGGAGGATGGAATACGAAGACTATGATCAAGTACGGGTGGTTCTCCACCATGGAGGTCTCGAGGACGACCGCATCGTCATCTTCGATACACCATCTTTTTATGCACTGACAGAAGAGGGAACGGACTTCTGGTCGGAAGCTGAAGAGATAGTCCGATGGCGTAGGGAATATGACAGTACGTGAATGTTTTCTCCTTCAAACTATGCATTCGTGGTACTGAAATCATAATGTTATCTCAGTGATTTTTAATTCCTTCGCCTCTCAGTATCCTCCCATTCCTGGCATCGCAGCGTTCTAGTACGCGTATTCTATTTCCAAATTTGTTTCCGGATCATGTACTCCTGTACTACCCACGCTATGTGGCGATTCATTCATCACTGTGGTTCTCGACCGGACTTCACATTGTGAAGACAGCCCGGGGCTTCCATTTGGAAATCTGTGGGGTAAATCGCCATAAGGTTTGTTTTCAAATTTCTATATTACAAAAGATGCTCCACTGATCGCAGGAATGACCGGAGATCGGATGGTAGCGGCAATATCAATTGGGGATACCAACCCGTAAGTGATTTCGATTTGTGTTGGAACTGTATCATCTTACGGGACGAACTGAAATTTATAAGAATGGTGCTTCCAGGACCTTGAACACTCGAGGCGTGCTCTTGTGTGTTTGATTTCGTCATGCCATATTCTCACCATGACTTTGATTATCCATCTTCTGACCATAGCTCTCACTCATCAACATTCAATGATGACGCAGAGGCCGTTCTCGGTTATGCTCAGCCAACCACACATACAAAGTCGGATGATGATCACGCCGACTCCAGCCAAGAAGCTGATCTGAGCCTCTCTCAGGCTCCACCTATGTATGTTCCTGAATGACATCCGTTCTCAGCGAGTCCGATCTTGAGGTTTCTAGTGACCACGACCTTGACTGGTTGGATGCACTTCACCGACGGCGAGAAAGGGCTGTGCCTGAGATCCTATATGGGTTCGGGCAAGGGGCTCCTGTCGATGAGTGGGGAGAATATCAGTATAGCCAGGTGGTTGGTAATCCTATAGTGGGGCGACCAAGTCCCGAGGTTTTGAAAAATTGCCACGATGAGAAGACATCTGAGGCGAGCACGTATTTTCCCGCCTGTGTCAACTCATTCTCACATGACGCATAGGATACCAATGAAAGACCCCAAACGGCAAACCAACCACTTTCGGGTGTCCACACTACTGCTGGCAAACGGAAATGGACACTGAATAAAGAAGATACTGTACGTTCGTAAGTCATGCTACAACTACGGGCAGAGAACTTACCATGCTTTTATAGCCTCATTCAGCACGAAACGTCACTCCGTCCGGTTCAAAGCAAGAATCAGTCAATCACGCGGAGGGCGAACTGCCCTCAAAGCACCGCAAAGTTGTAGAGGAAAATGAGCAGCAGGAGGCCGAGGATAAGATCAATCAAATCCATGATACAATTCATGAAGTCCATCATATGCTTCGTGAGCGAATTGACCGTCAAAACAGAGTCTTAGAGCGTATTTATGACATTCTGGAAAAGCAGCTCACACCAGTAGTACCAAGCCCGTGAATTATGGTTCTTTGTCATCTATGTCGAGAATAATTGATCCTAGGCCCATGTACAATCAACCTCGTGTACTTTATTGCATTGGCAGACTTGGAGACGATCTTATATCATGCGTGCTGATCACCGAAGACTCGGAATGCACGGAGAAGAACTTAACTTATGTCCAAAACGGGCAGTTGCCCCATCGGCTAAGCTCAGATCTCAGATCTAGTACCTACCAGCACGCTGCTCACAACCCCTCAGTTCACCACAAGACGATGACAACTTCTAAAGGCATGCATCCACCTTCCTCGAAATGCCCTGCTGATGCTTTCTCACTGGGATCAGTCGCTGGATCGGGCAGGCCTGCCGTGGCCTCGCTCAATTGCTCAATCGTATGACAGGCAAAAACGCTCATACAAGTCATATTGATTTTCCAATATGTATTATTAATCGAAGAAACTTACATGCGGTGCTCGTACGAGTCACGTTCCACTTCGAAGGCTGGCCAGAGCAAGCAGCAAACTGGGATGCCACCACGCCATCCCGAAATCGCACGAGGACGGATCGCCTTCCGAAAGTGGAAGGAGTGGAATCCCAAGTCACGTGGATGCAGTGGTCGTGGGCCCACCCGTTCTGGCGTGCACAGCCGCCGCACCGCTTGTAAGTTTTTCGACATAAGTATCGTAAATTTCTCGGACTAAGTACTGATGAGTCGCGAGGCGCAAGCAGCAACATGCTTTCAGCACTATTGCATGGGACCTTTCTGACTGCGATTCACAGTACAAGTCATACTACATGCTCAACTACAACTACAACTGTATAGACTGTACTATTCAACTTTACATAGCCGCATCTGATTGAGTCATGGTGTACCGTTCTGGCGATGATAAGTTAGTGATTTCCCAATAAGGAATGTGAAGTGAAGCACTGCCACCGCACACCCTGTACCAACCTCTTCAAGACCGACGTTCAAATGTTCAACAGCGCTATGTAGTGCCAGTGCGTGTCTCGGAATTGCATAATCGCGGTGGTCCACAACTCGGAATTGATAAGGTGAACTATTTACACTGCAACCCTGCACAATGACTCGGATATCAAGTCCTGAAGAATTTGATGGTGCATACCTTCATTCATGCATTCACCTTCTGTGGCTAACTCAATCATCCTCCGTAATTTGCAGGCCTCTAATGTAGACAGTATTGGCTGAATTGGTGAATGAATGATATCTCTGAGCTCTTACCCCATGGTTTGACCCCGACATCCCACACACAGAACGGCACTGTGGTTTGCTGTTCGGTGAATACGCTCGATCGTTTCCAGCGCATGAGCGAAGAAGTCCATTATAGGAATCACAGGGGTTTTATAGAAGACGTGAAACACCATCGGGTTGATGAGCTCCAGGTGCTCTAAGGTATGGACGTTGCTTCTCCTCAATGGGACGAGAAATAGCTTTGTCCACCCGTAGTCCGGCTCTTTCTCCTCAAGGCCAACCAGGAAGTCTTCAACAGAGGGGTAATTCATGCATGGATATGTTGTAATTTCAATGTCGGCGAGGATCCTGCACTCGGAAGGAGCGGTTTGCATGCTGTCGAAGGGGGTTCATTCAAATGCTTCCAGTTTCTGCCGAGCTAATATCATGACTTTCGTTTATACAGTATCGGCCGGTATCTGCAATGCGACGAACTTGGTATTTTCTCTGACTTTCCTTCTTCTACCGTGATCCCATGCTCCAGTCGACGGGGACCTTTCTTCATCTCAGATTTGAATCTACAATGGATCTAACTTGTGATACTATGTAACAATATCCGTAAGTTTGGGGCAGTGGAGCCTTTATCATTCGTTCCCAAAGTTTCACACTGATCTATTTTCCCCATATAGTTGGTTATGCAATGCAGCGGCGGCGTGCTAACTCAAAACCAGTCTTTGCGGGTCCGACCCCATCGCCCATATTTTTTGGGGGGAGCATTCCGTGAGTTATTTGCTCCGCCAAACGGGAGCAGATCAGGCGGACATGTTTGGTTGTGGTGCTTGTCACATGCCAAGATTGGCGGCACAGTTGTGAGCCGATTGGCTTGTTTTCTAGTGTATAAAAGATATTGTAACCTTCATTCCTGCACGTCCACGTCCACGTTCGATTTCTACCTTCTAGTAACCATGCCAGATAACTTCGATCAGCAGAGCGATACCTCAAATACTCTCGCCACCTTGAAGCGGCGGATAGCCGCCTTGGAGCAAGAAAACCAAGGGCTACGAGAAGTACAACAGCAACCTCAACGGTACGGTTCCATCACTTTCTTTTTATTGCTAATAATTCCCCATTCTCTCTAGCCGTCGTGGAGACAAGCTCCTATCGGCCGGACGCCTCATCAGGAGGCTCGTAACTTTGGCTGATCGCATTGAAGATATGGTGGACAAGGCTGACCGTCGTGCCTGTCTGGATGATCCCGATGTCGAACATTCCGAAGAGTAAGTTCTATCAATGGCATAAATGATTTGTACAGATATTTCAACAGACAAAATCGTGTGTTCCGCAACTACGAGGAGTTGTTGAAGTTGATGCCGTCCCTTAAGAAAGAGTTCTCACCTGAGAAGGACTCTCAGGAACTCGACTACGTCTATCAACACGTACGTATTTTGAAATGCCCAAATGATTACTAGTTACTAATCCAACTCCAGCTTAATAAAGGCGCGGACGGTGCTCGTGGTGATGACGCAGCAAGCCTCAAACTAGCGGTGGTCAATTGGGTGATGGCCTCCTCCTCACCGCCTCCGGAGCCTGCTCTTGAGCTCCGCGATAAAACCGGACGTGGCTTTTACCATGATGCTACAGGGCGACTTCTCTGTCCTGTAGATTTTGACTGGGACAATCCACAGTAAGTCCCATTCCCGATGTCACTGTTGTAATACTAAATTGTAATAAACATAGCCATCGAGCTGGTATTAGGGAATTCCACCCTGACTTCTTCGTGACCGAGGGCTCTTGGCCCAGGTTGCTGTATAAGGATGAGAAGTATGACCCCAAAGAGCCAATGAAGGGTCTTTTCAAGCACGAGCTCTTGGTGAAGGTCGGTAATGAATTCCTTTTCCTTGTCGGACATAGCCAACCATTTCACAGACGTTCAAGCACATCTTCACTTCGCCTAGCTCTGTAGACTCAGAGTTTGCAGTCAATGATGACCCCGGTGATCCTGGAACATCGTCTGAACTGCCTCAAAAGCGTCGCAAGGGTTCGAGTGAGAAGCGCACGCGTTCAAATGTTGCTGCCTTGCTCGGCATGAAGTCGGTTAGTCCCAGAGCCATTGCGTATGCTGCTATTCAGGTGAGTCATATGCTCACGGTATCCACAACGACACTGCTCACATCTGTCGTAGTTAAGGTTTGCACTATCTAGCTGCTCCTCTTGGCGCATTCAAGATGAAGATTTTCACTACGTGCAATTCTATCAGAACATCGTTTCATACTTTGAGGATGCAAAGACAGAGCAAGATGAGCACGAAACCAGTCAGCTCCTGTTCTGGTGGAACCGGTGTGTGATTCGCTCGCACTGTTTGCACTTATCTTCATTTCAATCATGCAGTGTTATTTTTGGCCGCACCAATGCTAAGGTCTACCGCCCTCAGCAAAGCAACAACATGTCTGTCGCCAAGACGTTACGAAGCAGGCGGGGTGGCGATTAGTAGTTGAATACATGCCGCCAGATGATTAAACAGAAAAATGCTGTCTGTTCCATAATTCATCAGAGTTGTAGCATAACTCCCCGACGGTGTCAATGCTCAAGTGTCCATATTAAGTTTTATCGTTGTGCTTGTGTGCCACATCTAAGCTCATTGTCAACGGAGTCCTACTAATATGTTTGCTTGTGCCAGAGTTATCAATGAGCCATGATTTCGCAACAGAAGGCATCAGCTGCGTGGAATCACAAAAATTAGTATAGTTCGCGCCACATACAACACTTAGATCTACATGGCCGTATCATTTTCCACATTTATACCGAGCGTCTGAGTCCTCCATGAAATTGTAACATTTACTGGAAACCTCGCCAACATTGCAAGGATCCTCAAACCATCACCAATTTGTAAAGTTTAATAAATAGTACCCGTTTGCAGTCTATGAACTCCCAAATCCAATCTGGAACACATTGCTCGAAGGGGTCTGACAAATCAGTTTGACATTGACATATTGCCCATCACAATGTATGTTTTTTTTAACCATAATAAAGGTTTCATGAATGGGTCAAAACAAACAATATTATAGCCACCACAAGCCAGGAACACAATCCAGGTAGGACTCCCGGAAGTGGCTGCCAAAATGCAACTGATTGACCGAGTCATTCTGGTTTGCAGTCATGCTCACGTAGCACTAAAAAGGCACAATCTGGCCCTGGGGGGGTGGTATATAATGTTATACAGAGTTAGGTAATGTGCGTCATAACAATTACACTCATTGTAGCTTCGGTATACTATATAATGGGGTTACAAGGGTTTGTAGAAAAAAATGGAAACCAGTGATGTATGAAATAGTCAGGGCCGACCTGATTGTCACCCTTTCCGTGTAACCAGGGAGTCCTGCCTTTTTGAACCACCGCAAGGTGGTGCCCGCTGTGACGGTGTGGGAGACTCCTGCCAAACCCAGTAAATTACAACGACCTTGAACACCAACTTACTCAACGACTTTGGTCTTGCTGCGCTCATTGAAAACCCTGGTGAGAGGAAGAAGACAATTTGCGGCACCCCCAATTACATTACCCCGGACTCGGAAGCGCTGTTTGATACAGCAAATGGACAGCTTTGAAGTCGACACTTGGTCACTATGAGCATTATTCTCTACAGCCTTCTAATCGGACGTCCCCCTTTTCAAACAAGGACATCAAGGACAGTTACACGTGAGTACACCATTTCCTTGCGAATTCGTGACAACGTTTATGAATTCCACCAGAGGATCGGATCTTGGCTCATGCACGCGAATGCATTATGTTCATTCTAACATCCGAACCAACGGCCTACACTCCTCGAACTCATCTCGTCACCCTTTATTGACTATGGCATCATACCGTCCTTTGTTCCCCTCTCCGTACACGATGCACCACCTGATTTTCGTTACATCACCCACCCCATGTCGATCATCAACCTTATGAAGATCAAAAAGGCAGCACTGCTCGACGATGATCAAGTCACGAACATCGCTGTACCGAGCGCGCCATCTACGAACTCTCAACCTGACAGGACCTCCAACCCGGTCACGTCGAGTATTGCCCAGGAGAAGAAGGAGGTCCAGAAGGCCGTGCAACCTGGCAGTCCGATCTCCGCGCTGCTCAGCTCAGCAAGACAGCCCCTGGTCATGTCGACAACCAATACTACGAAAGAATCACCGCTTTTCCACAAACTTCAAATCGCAAAGGAAACCAAATCGTCCCCTCTCCGCACAGTGCGTTCGACACGCGCATTGGGTGATATTGAGGAGGAGGTGCAGGAGGTGCCGCGTGTGACGTGAGAAAATAATTTCGATCTGCAGAGACACAAGAAGCTCGAGTCACAGAAGGCCTGGATCGTGGCTCGGATGGCGCCCGTCACAGGGCATGGTGCCAACCAGGCCGAGGAGGAGCAGGAGAACATGCCTCCAGTGCGTACGAATGCCAAGGGCAAGGAGCGCGCGCGCGATGAGCGCAAGGATGTTGTGCCTGTGCCAGATTCAGAGACGGAGACACAGCCGCGGATAAACGGGTTCGATGCGGCTGCACGGACGTTGACGTTGGCATTTGATGCCAAGGCGGTGGGTAAAGTGTTTCGGGATCCGCGCGAGGATGCGTGTCTGCCTGACGAGCGGGTGTTTATCGTATCGTGGGTGGATTATTGCAACAAGTACGGGATGGGGTATGCGTTGACGGACGGGTCCGTGGGCGTGCACTTTAACGACAGCACCACATTAATCCTCGCTGCGGACAAACAGTGAGTGTCTGTAATGACTCTGGTGCACGTTCTGACTGCTAGCACAGTCACTTTGATTATATCTCGTCCCGACGACATGGACAGGTCTATGTCCGGAAGAATTACTCTGTCTCGGAGTTCCCGGAAGATCTCAAGAACAAGGTGTATCTGCTAAAACATTTTGAGCGGTACATCATGGATCGACTGTATGGCGACTATGAATACACGTTTGACGATGTCGACCGGACGAGGGGGATGGACTTTGTGCAAAAGTATCTACGCATGAAGCATGTTATTGTATTCAAGATGAGTCATGACGTTCTCCAGGTAGCTCTTTATTTTATTTCGCCGTTGTGTCCCACGTTGTCTCACCGCGCGCTAGTTCAACTTTTACGACCACTCGAAAGTTATATTGTCTTCGCACGGTCTAGTCGTGACGCATATCGACAAGAATTACAAGTTGACGCGGTACACGTTGAG
>JBBPRR010000838.1:0-15690 GCA_038093115.1 Hortiboletus flavorubellus | reverse complement strand
GTCGAGGAGGTTCTTCGGCTGGCAGGTGTCCAGACGCAAAATGGGGACGCCGCAGGCTTTACGGCCCGCTCCGAGGGCACTTTGACATCCGTTGTGCTCGCAGAGCTCGAGCTGCCGTCTTGGATGCGCAGAGTCGATCTTGGCGCCCCACTTTCTGCACTCGGATCGGTGTACGCCCGCAAGGGAAACGTCGAGTGAGTCCTTGGCACACTTAAGGTGCCATGAATGCCTGCACATACAAACTCATCATTGAAAGATATGCCATGCCACTTTATTTGCAGGCCATATCACTCCTTCTCCCACCGAACATGGAGAACGTGAGCATTGAAGATCGTTGTGAGGGTACGTCTGCTCGTTTGCCCCGCCTCGTAACCCAACACCCACCCCTAGGTGCACAACTCATGAACAACCTCTCGGAACTGATCATGCGACGGCCACCCTCACCCGAAATCAGGCACCAGGCAGAGGCTTGGGCACGTCAGGCATATGGGTTGATCGAACGCGTGCAGGAGATGCCCTTGCCTCGAAGTGGGCGGTTCAAATCCAGCAGTGAAGAGAGCAGAGAGGTCTGCGATCAGGTGTTGGGCGTGGTCTTGTTTAACCTCGGCATGTTGCGGGAGGTGAGTTCTTGCTCGTCGTCCGTTGAAAGGCCTTGAAGCAACCTTGTGGTCATGATAGATGGACGAAGACCACGCGACCGCGCGTTCAATGTACGAGCAGAGCCTAAAGCAGTGCGAAAGGGTTGGAATCAAGGAAGGCGTTCTGCAAACTAAACAAGCTTTGAGGAGAGTTGGTCGTGCTGCCGGGAACTCTGTGTAGTCTTGGTGCGATCCTCGCAAGCAAACGACTTCCATCTGACAGTGTAATGAATGAATAGTGGTCAAAGTCGCTATATCCAAATTTGAGAGCCAAAAAGTGTAGCTCCCTTTGTTGGTCATGATGGTACGTACAATGGTGGCATCCCACCCGAGTCCTGGTCAGCTTCGGTTTGCGGCTCTGACGGGGGCCTGTGACGATCGATGACCGTTGTTCAATTGCACCTTCAATGCACCACTCCAAATGTCACGCACAAGCACTCTAGTCACAGTGTAAGAGACAGGACCCAAGGTTTGCTCTGTGTAACCACGTCGACTTTTAAAGAGTGATAGCCATTGGTGTTTGTTAAGAATGTAACCAGTCTTGACCCCTTTCGTATGCCATGCAATAGTATCTCGATCGTCTATATGTTGGTTGTCCTGGTGTCTCTGTCAGCAACGCTTCCCACAAAACAGTCCACTGGCATGCCAGCCTTCTTTCTCTCCCGTGATTATACACTTTTTTATTTTTCTGCTTGAGCGTTCGATTTAGCGTTCTCACTACAACCGTGGGTTCAGTGCTTGTATTTTACCCCTCTTGTGTCTGTAGCACAGGTTCCGCTCCTTCCGTCTCGATAACGTTGACGTCATGCAATGTGATCGGTCGATCGCTGGTTCGTGACCTGCTCTCAATGTTTCATGCGTTTGGATCACTGCGGCATTCGTTTCACACCGTATCCCGATCCGATATGGTACACCAGCGGGACAACAAACATGGTTTCAAGCCACTACATCATACGAGAACTACATTTTTTTCCTCGCCGAACTAAGGCTTGCGGGTGGCCTAGTCCTCGAAGACAGGAACGAAATCCCACAGCTGCCCAGGCCTCGGGACTTCATAGATTCCGGATGTGACCTACCAGTGCAACATAATTAGTATCAACGTCAACTTGACTTCATCAGTTGACTTTGCACACCGTAGTCCCAGGTTCTGTGCTGTCCAAAGTCCAAGCCTTGGTCGGAAACGACTCACTGGGTACCTCGATCCTGGTCAATCGCAGTTCAAACGTTAGCCATGGCGTACTATCAATGAAAGACATCAAAATAGGCACTGACGAATATGTATCGTTCGCTTGCCCCTTAATCGTCCACTCTACTCTGACTGGCTTGATGGCCACGAATACCTCAACTTCACCTGCCTGGCTGAGCCATCGAAGCCCGGTTTGTTCCAAGATTACAGTGTATCTCCCGGAATCCAACTTTTTGACAGTCCACTGCAAAGCAACGCTCAGCACACCAGTCCATCAAGTAAGGAGGTAAGCAAGATCATCGGAATGGAGTATGTCATACAGGCGCCATTGGTGCTAAATGGGAATAATGGACTTACGATATAGCTTTTGCCCCCAACGATGATGGGGGGTGTAGATCCTTCCAGATTTGAACCGACTGGGAGAGGCGGGGGTGCCGAAGAGGTAGCAAGCAATATAAAATATCTTCCGTCGGGGAGATCACTCATTGCTCTGTACGGGGGAAGCGTTGTGACTTTTGTGTGCGATTAGAAAATGGATTTCTGACTGTAAAAAGTGCAACCTGACCTTGACATTATATAGCCATTTGCACGGGTTGGTCCGGCTGAGATAAGTTGTCGTGCGTTCCCGTCACTTGCCAATCGAGCGCGATATGAAAGCCTCACTCGGAAAGATGGGGATAAGGAGCACCATGAAAGTCATACCCTGGGCCCTGATGGGATCAGTCGCTTTCAAATTTGAAGTGGCTCGAACGAGCTGCCTGGTTAATACCGGAGGCATTGTATGCCTCAGGGCGTACGGATCTGCCCAGACTCGCAGTACTAACGTTATCATGCCACGACGGTCTCCCGCACTCGGTATGTACTCACCTATCAAAAATAACTGGGAAGGCTTCCTGAGTCTTCTCGATGGTATCGTAGAGTCTCAGCCCGTTCTACAAGGGCAACATTACAGATCAACACTATAGGCTGCGAAACCTTTTGAACGCAGCCAGTGTTCCTGATCTACGTTCCATCTTCTTCAAGTAATGCTTTCTGCGTCAGCATATCACTCATCATGTTGAATTTACACATCATATATCAATTACAAAAGATATCTGCGACCCTCAGAACCTGTGTTTGGAGATGACTTCCCAGAAACCGATACCCTGTTGCTTGGCGATCTCAAGCTCGACCGCACTTACCTCGCGCTTATCATCAGTGCCCGCAATAGCACCAGCCCCCCATGGTGATCCTAATCGCCGATGAAAACAAACGCCAAACCATCAACTTTCACAATTCATGCCATAGCAGCGAAAGAGGCTCACCACCGTGGACCTCCTTGACGTTGGCGAATAGTTCAAGCGTGCGACCATATCCAAGAGGGACGTAGATGATACCGTGATTGGTGAGCGTGGAGATCGAGTTGATGATGGTGGTTTCTTGTCCACCTCCTGCTGTGCCGGTAGAGACGAAGACACCAGCGAACTTGCCTTCCAAGGCACCTTTCCACCATAGGTCATCGGTAGCGTCCCAGAAAATCTGTGAGAAGTGTAGCGCTGGATCAGCATCTGGGGAAAGGAGAGCACGACAAAGTGCAGGGTCGGACAATAAATGGCATCTCACCTTCCACTCAGCAGGAAAGTTTCCAAAGCGAGTGGGAATGCCGAACAGGAATGCATCGAAGTTTGTAAGCCCGTTTGGAGAAAGGATGGGGTAGGTTGTCGTGGTGGTCCCAGGAATTCTAGGTATAGGGCCAATTCTACGTTTGATAGTAAGGTATAGTAGGAGTGTGTGACGTACTGATAAATAGTTGCAGCGCCGCCAGCTTGTGCCACCCCTTGTTTAATAGCCTCAGCAACTATATCAAGATGGTGGTTAGGGTACGTGGAGTCGGTGAGATTGTGGTGCTCACGTTTGCCAACGTGGTCATGTACCGTGTATATGATGATAGCTACCTTGGGGGCGGTCATGTCTGGCAGAAATGAAGGGTATGGAGTGGAAACCAGTTTCCACGGTCGATGAGGGCCACTAAAATGGTACGGGTATTTGTAGGTGCCAGTTGGTGTTGTCAAATCCAATCGAGAACGAACGTCAGTAGGAATAACGTGGCGACCACAATTATCAGGCAGAGTACAAAAGGAAATACGGCATCGGAATTGGAATCAGTACAATGGAAATCACCCCTATTGGAGTCGTAAAAGGGCTAATCCAGTGCGAAATGGTGAGGCTGAAAGGGAAAGAACGCCGGTATCACAACGCAGTGGGCAATCCATAAACACGTAAAGGTCAGATAAAAGCTGAAGAACACAAAAAGATGTAATTTAGTCTGAATGAGCGTGGCGAAAGGCGACAAAATACCCTGAACTAGGCCTGGCCATCTAGCCAGCGTGTTTGTCTACAATGGAACCAAACGTAGCAGCATTGGACAATTGACAGAGTGAGGTACAATAGAATGGACCCACATGCTACCACGCTCCGTCTTGAATTGAGTGGCGGCACCATTTGAAGTCTGCGAAATATCAATAACAGGGCGATAGTCGGGTGCTAGACGGCAGGTTGAGTGGTTCAGGGAATTTTGAGGGTGCCAACAACTTAGACCGCATCAAGGTGCCGCAAGCCATTTCACAGTAGCACTGATATTCGCATGCCTACGCTTTCTGAGAGTCACTAGCAGCTGGAATCCACCATTTTGAAGCTGTTTCCTGTGTTGAACCGAGGAGCACGCATACATGGTACTCGCGAGCAGAAGTTTGTCCTTGTCATCCACACCGACATTGTGTACTGCCTGTCGCAAGGGAGATAAAAATCACTTGCAGATTTACACAAGCATGCGGATATCTCGCAAACGGTATGGGTGAAGGTCAGTGGCTCATCTACTCGATCCCAGGAGCGCCAGAGTGTGGTGATAAAAAGTGCTACATAGTGAGCGCTTGAGCGGCCCTGCTTAGTCATATTAATGGTTTTACCGTCACGCATTGAAAGGGTGGGTCGGTGAGCACGACTCAGGTCCTCGTCCGTCCTGTCATCTCTGTGAGTCCGACTCGGGCATAGTACCGCGATTGCGCGGCCCTCAGTCCGATCGAGGACACCTTGATGTTACTCACTCTCGCCTCTCGAGGCACTACCTTGCTACATGGTCTAATCGAAGGCGGGCAGGAAAGTTTCCTGTTCTCCACAGGCTGCTTCTAAAACCAACAACACGTGTTTGGGGCGGGCGCTTTTCGCTCGTTTGTTCGGTGAAGGTTTGATGCGGCTTGCCGCTGGTCATGTTGGACTTCAAGATTGTATATGGAATCGATGTTCAAAGCTGAGTTGGCAATGACGTCGAATCTGTAACAGATCTTACTCGAGACTTTGTTCCAGGCTATACGTTACTCCTATAGATGTTGCAATGCATAATGCGATATATTGTGCTTCTGATCATTCGGTTGCCACTTCTTTCAATGATCATGATGTTACTCAAATAACGCATCAACACATACTCGTATTCAACAATCGTTTCCAGACTTGGGTACACATACACCGGGGTCTTTGTAAAGAACACTTCGAAACAGAGCAATCATCGAGAAGGAAATCATCTCAACACGTCATCGTACTAGCTTTTGTGAAAGAAAAGAAAAAGGGTGGTCGCGAAACAAGAAATCGCCGCAGACTGTTATCGTACAGAATACTAGCACATTTGGGAAGAGGAAACCACCAGCTACACGTCGTACTATGGACTTCGACTGGAGACGCTTCTGAGACTGCATGAGATGCGTGACAGAACGTATCGAGAAGCGAACTTACTATAATGCTGGGATTTTCCTGACCTGCGCAATGCCAGAATTGATCCAACGGTGCTGGCCTGGCCTGATAGGGGTCTCATAGACGTCTTGGAAGACAACTTCATAGCCAGCCTCCGGCTTCAGCAGGAGCGTGTGAGTAGATCCACCAAAGTGGAACTTTCCAATCTCGTCTCCAGCATTGACAGCCCCTGAAGCCTTAGTAATGTCGCAAGTGGACACCTCCGCCATTCCGATCCCGATGAAGGCAACCCACTCAAGGTGGAGATCAGAGTCTGTTGGCTGGATGATATACACGGCGCGGGTGGAGGAGACGCTGAGCCAGGGCTGTGAACGAATCAGGGCACCGTGAGGGTCACCTGGCTCGAGATCCGGATCGTAGGGAGGGGCGCCATCATCGGGGAGAACAGCATAGTAACCACCTTCCAACAGTTTGCTCGCCACGATGTTGCCTTTGACGGGGCTGTGCCAGCAGTGATAGTCCGCAGGACTAAGGAACGCTTGATATACTGATCCGTTTTTGAAGCGATCTGCGTATTCTCCGGCCAAAGAACCTTCCTCAGACCCACCGAGTATGTCGTAGATGGAGTAATTCTGCTCCTTGAGCCAGAAGGTGTCATTAATCTGGACGTCCTTAGCCGTGCGCAAAACGGTGGACTCGCAGGCATTGACGACGAATCCCGGCTGGATGGGGCGCAGCTGAGCCTTGTCCTTGAATTCTCTAGTGAAGAAGGAATCCCACGATTTGTAATAAGGCCCAGGCTTTGTGGAACTGTCGACTTTGTAGGTCTGCCAGAAATCACTTCCGCCAAGACCTGACTCCAACACGGCGAGACCCTCTTTGCTGAACCAGTATTCATCTGTAAGCAAGGCGTTTGAATCCCTATTCGGGTCTGCAAGATATGTGCCCCAGGAATCCAGCAAATCCTTGAGCGGCTTGTTGAAAGTCGGATCCGTGAACAGGGTATAAGCAGCGGAGGTGTTGCTGACTAGATCAAGGATGAGATACAGTGGGACACCAATGGGCTCGCCGATAGTGACGCCGTTACGCTCGGATTTGTAGAACGGGGGCGGCGACTCGACGATACCGTCGAGAAGCGTCAGGAAGCCACCCCAGTCCTTCACAATGGCTTTCTTGTCGGCCCACTAAAGAAAGAAAATCAGCTTATCGTCATAACACCAATTCTAGCATACCTTTGCATAATATTTCCTCACTTGAATGAGAGCACTCGCGAAAAGATCCTTCTGGGATGGAGAGACGGCCTGGTCAAACTTTTTGACGGCGTCCTTATGCTCAGCGAGACTTGAGACTGAATTAAACAGATTAAGGATGAACTCATTGTGGACCTTGTTTGTCTGGGGTACCCAAGCGTTGTAGTTAGAACGCCTTATGGTAAGGTACGCTTGAGCCATGGCGGCGAAGTTGGATTAGAGAAGGGAGAATCCTGAGGGTTGGTACCGTTGGCAGGGGAAATATATGCAGCAAGAGCCAGCCTTTATACCCAAAGATTGTTTGTACGTGACTGGAAAAAGGTCCTCGCCATCCGCCACGTAAACAAATAATTTACCCACTTGACCAAGGTTGTCCCTTCCATTATTTTCTATCCATGCAGGCGTAAAGGACTCTGCCGACTTGGTCAGAACCAAAAAAAATTCATAGATCTCAGATGTCGGTGAGTGACAATCAAGGAAATGCTCAGTAGTGCGGGCGATGCGACGTGCCAAAGCATGATTTGTCGAGGCCCCGCCGATGCACTATCACCGACTGTGCTTCCAAGCCTGATTATCACAGGTGGCTGAATGGCCATCGCCGGTGTTCCGACGCGAATAGAAGGGCTAGGTAGGATCTAATCCATGGACTCGGTAAATGACTTCAGCTGAGTGAAACATTATACTTTGAAGGGGTGGCATGCCTTTCCTCAATCCATGTAAAATGGCGGATCACAGTCATGAGTGGCAGGATAACGTAGAATACGTGGGGGCCACTGGAGGCGTGACCACGGTGATGCTATTGCTGTAAAGCATTCCAGAATTCGAAGGTTCTCAAGATTGCTTGGTCAGTATATGATTGGTAAGACACGAGTTTGGTTTAGTCTGTGAGAAGAGATCTGATATATACAATTACATTTATGTGAACCACATACCGCTCAAAATACCCCATATATCGTCTGACTCTGCATTTGTGTCGTGGCCTGTGGTGACCTGCCATGGCACTACTGTGGGTCTGGGCAGATCCGTCTGAAGATGAGTAGTACTGAGTCCGAATGTTTATGGTAGCGCAACGTAAGGCTCTCCTGCAGGAACAATGAGACTGCGCCACCAGCAAGAGGAGTTAATCTTATCAACATCTGAGGGACCCGAGGGACTGATCACACCCATGGATCTGGCACGACGCCGCGGGCCCTATTCGGCTCCCCATGATCAACTCCACGAGGTCAGAGGTCACAGATCCTTTGCTTTCAACCGACTCAACAGCGTTGATCAATTGAACAGTGATACTTTCCGCAGCATTTCCAGTTCCCTAGCTCAAAAATCAAGAATGATCGTGATCTCTCTGCTTCGAGACTGCATGTAAGACAGGGACCCGGCCTAGGTAATGCTTACACAACAAATGCTTCCTAATCTGAGTTGGAGTTTTCCGACTCCACTAATCATGCATCTTTTTCATTCTAGATAGAGATCTTTTGAGACACTGAAACAGCCACGATGACCAGAAGCGGGTTCGGCTGGTGCATTGGATTTTGGAACACATGACAAGGCGAATGAATGGTTTCCCAAGGGCTCCACTCATGTCACGCGGGGCGTGGATGCCATTATGCCATTGGGCGCAGCGAAAGGGACAGAAGTCAGAAGACTTCAAAAAATGGACTGTGTTCCACTCTTTCCCAGTGGCCGTGCGTTCAACGTCCGGAAATCAGAACCCAGACGGATCTTAGCTACCATCTTGGACGATCTTCGCAGGTCAGTTGACACTTACTTATCCGCGTTCAATTCCTCAGAATTTTAGGACTTATGACCGCGCTGCGCACCACTTGCTTGCCGAACATCCAAAAAGCGCGAACAGTCTAATTTCGTATCGTTCTCACCAGTGTAGCGTCCATGGGGACCGGATTTCTGCTCAAGATTTGTGGGAAAGGCGTCCAGGATCTCCTGTGGGAAGGCAGTAAGTCGGATCGGGACCGTGTCAACGACTTTCCCGAGCATCTGGGTCAGGTCCATCATGCGTCCCAGGCCTGGGTAGTAGTAGTGCGTCTGGATTTGCCAGCAAGGAACCACCGTGCCTCTTTCGCCCCATCCTCGTTCCGTACCACGAGTGAACACGGGTGCTCGGCTTGCGATCACCAGAAACAGGAGCCAAATAACACAACCAGTGATTTCGTTTGGAAGGTTCTTGTCCACCAGAAGGGACGACTGGCACGTTGCTTCGGGGCTAGCTTCACTCAAAACAGCCGCATCTTCGACGGGACCCCCGCGGACCGCACGAGGAATCGAGTTGGCCGTCTTTCGTTCGTCGGACATGTGAACTGATGTCATGCTTGTTCGTAAACTTTCACTTCACGTCCCCTTTTCTAGCATGAATCACTGGACCCGATTTAGAAGGCGCGTGTTGAATTGTATACCACCTGATGGGCTGAATGATGCTTTAACGCAGATTGGGAGGCGATGGAAGTGATAAAGGACGAACCCGATCATTCTCCAACAATAAGTCAGCATGGGCGTAGGAATATTGATGATCTCCGTTCACACGACACTGATAACATCAGTATTTGAATGGAGTTGATATCCCACAAAGGAGTGGCCGCGATCAAGGATCTCGGCCTGGTGTGTACCAGGCAATTAATTCAGGAAAAGGTGCGCAGCTGGTACACACTGAAGAGGATACGTCAGGTGCTCGAGGATTCGACGGCGGCATTAGTTGACGCCATTCTTCGTCAGAGAACGTGTCAAAATGGAACTACCCGGGGTATGGGAACGAGGAGATTAGCCACCTTCCAAGGGTTTGATCCAACCACTCACCGATCGAGTTAATCTCCGTAGGTCATATGCAAACGCTTCCGCGATCAGGGGAACACATCCCCCTATGAAATACTCTCCAGGCGAGGCAAGAATCTGTCATGTGTATTGAGGTGCCAAAGTTGACTGGCTTGGTACGCCCAGAGCGGCGACCACATATGATCGAGCGGATACTCCCACTTGTGGGTCTTAGGCTGCTTTGGGAAAAACGGACCGGAGTTGCCCCTGTCCGGGTACCGACAGTGCCGGGTGCAAGAGTTATCGATAGTCCGAGTTTGGTCCGAGTCAGACGGTCCGCCAAGATCTTAGCACAAGCAGCCACAGCCGCGGTGTGGTGCCATACGCGATCCGTCGTGTCCCATCATTTCTCACTCCCTGGTTTACCCCACCCTGTTGCGCCCTATGGCCCTGCTTTGGTTCGCCTGACCCACGTGCTTTGCCTCAGGGACCCTCCCTCATCTTTGACTCTGGCATCCGGACCGAGTTCAATGACTCGAAAGGCATACCGCCCCATCTAAGACAACCGGGCCAACGCGCTTGTCGCGTAAGACCCCAATGGTGGGAGGAAGTGCCCGTTGGCGACTCCAGTGTCTTGAACACAGGTATGTCGTTCCATGGATTTGTCCGCCCAAGCGGTGATGAGTCGATTCAAGTCTTTCGGAACATGTTAGGATGAATCTACTGGTGACCACGGTTGAGTAAATATCTGTAGTATCAATGTCTTCCAAGATCACGATTCATTAGACTGCTCGCGAAGCTAGAGAAATCGTGTATAACTTTATGCAACAACGCCACGGGGAAACACTGCGACTGAATGATGGAATGCACTGATACCAAGCCACTACGGTCAAGCTCAACTCCGCCGTGACCACGCTTCACGAATCCTCGTCCGGTACCTCCTCCACCCGTGCAGACCGACTACCAGGACGCGAGGAATCGGGGGATTCATCCCCAACAACCTCTTCGATATAAGCACCACCGTTGCTTGCCAGTTTTTCCTCCGGAGTCTTACCAGCTGGCGTCTTGCCCTTCTTCTTCTTACCGCCCTTTTTCTTTGGAACATCCCACTCCCACAATGGAATGAACGACTCAATCTGTGGTAACGTCGAGTCGTCAAACGGTTCAGATCACATGACAAGTGAGGCGGTGCTCACCACGCCGACATCTGCAAAGAGTTTCGGGAATATCCAAATACCTGGGGGCGCGACGACGACGGAGATCACATAGAATATCAGTCTCACGATCGCCAGTCCAAAGAAGGCAGCGATGAGGCCAAGCAACCCTACGCTGATGTACCACACCCCAAGACGCATGATGGGTGGCCACAGAGGGAACATGACTCCGGCGAGCATGATGGCCACCATGAGCAGACCCCCGGCGTACGTCGTCCACTGGGATCCCTCGTAGAACCATGCAAAATAGCCGTCTTGCGCGAACGACTGTTGCGGAGTGACGGTGACGTGGCGCGGAGAGGACGTCGATGAGCCAACGGGATTTCCACGCTCCACACGTAGGTAGAAGGCATAAGGAATGATTGACGTGAGGACAGCTTCTGCCTCTGCCTCATTGGTCACGGCCGGGACGTTTTTGAGCTTGGCGTAGGCTGGAGAGAGGAGAGCTTTGATGGCAGATTTGCCTGGCAGTTTGATGGTCAAAATGGTAGGAAACAAAGGCTAAGACGAAATTCGGCACGCCTTTGAAGTAGTCCACCCGTTTGCCGTTGAGAGCTCCCACCCGTATTTTCATGCCAGATTTGCTACTCCGTAGGAATTGAGCTACATTGCGAGCATGTGGAGGTGCCCGAATCTGCTGAGCTTGTGCCGTAGACATTGTCGGGGAGAAGCTGACAATTATAAGTTACGGTCTTATTGAAGGAGTCGAGCTTGGGCAGTAAAACACTGGCTCGAGAGCAGAGAAGGATTGCTTTGCTTAGTCATCCAAGCATCGGACTAATAGCACTCTTTGCGGCAGTGCACTCGGTTATGATTGGACAGTCAGACCTATCAGACCGCACTTTGTTGATTTCAAACGCGGTTCGCGTCTTCGTCGTGTGCTCACTTTCGAAGTCATACTGAGAGGTGCTTCGACAGGTCTATGGAGTGTAATGACAAGGTAAATGTACAGTGATGGGGGTGCGTCATGACGGTGGCTCCGAGGAAGACTCGGTAGGAATTTTCGGGATAACATTGTGTTTCTCGAGCAACGACTCCAGCTCTCCATTCTGGTGCACTGCCGAGAAATTAGTACACACAATACACATTCGGATAAACTCGTTCAAGAAGACTCACTTCCAAGGAGGATATCGCATCCACCAACAAACTCCCCGTTGATGTATATCTGCGGGATAGTCGGCCATTCACTGGAGACAGAGAATAGAGTGAGACACGGCCATCCCACTCGATCATGTCGCTTTATACGCACGAGAACTCCTTGATGCCGCTCCTCAGCTCCGAGTCCTCCAGAACGTCATAGGTCTTCAATTTCTCCGCAGGAACACCGTGAATGTCCAGGACCTGGACGGCCGCACGAGAAAAGCCACACTGAGGCATCTGAGGGTTGCCCTTCATAAATAACACGACAGGTGACTCCCGGACAGCAGCTTGAATCTTTGCACGAGCTTCCTGTGAGAGGAATCGCCGGAATGCCGGATTTCTCAGATTACTAGAAATTGCATTCCGAGTAGATAAGGACTGTGTAAATAGATTCAGTGTGATAGTATATCTTAACGGACGAGAATACTTACGGGAGCTTGAAGGAATGTACGCAACATATAGTCGTTGAATGACTGGTCTCAGTTCCAAGTCTGACTAAGCAACTAGACGAACTTCGTTGGCCAGATGGGAAACACCTTCCTCTTTCACTGAACTCAGCCAGTGACCAAGGCAATTTGACTTGCGCCATTTATCAGGCTGGTACTATCAAATGGCGCGCCCTCCATCATCGAGTCGACGTTTTTGACGTGTCTCCAGTCCTAGATATTTTGTTCCAGCCTTCCAGGGCTCGCGTCTGCATTCTCTATGTATTCGACAATGTCCGATTGATGGAATGGAATATGATAACTTATCGGTCGAAGAAGCACGCGCGAGTCATGGTTTGGCCCAAAAATTTTGGCCAACGTGCGACAGCTGTTGCTGACAGGTATCATTAGCCTCTGTCACACAGGTCCCACGATGAACTCGCTCCCAAAGATAACATCGTGACCGGCTCCTGGTGTCTGAGAGAAGCAACGACATAGACTACTCCCGGGCCAACCAAGTAAGTGCCATCACGCCACAGAATGGAAGCACGATGTGACAGCCCGCTTAGATACGTACGAAGAAGCTCGTGGAGGAGTCTTACGGTCCAAGAAGCAGCGTTGATAAACCTGATCTATCCATCAAAGCTAGCGCAGGACATGAGTGCCAGTGAGTGGCGTACTACTGTCAGATTGACAGCGAACTGGGTACGAGTTTCAAGTTACTCGTCAGTGTTCTTCCGTTCTCACCAGATCCTCCACCGACCAATACACCTCGTTCCCCGCATGGCGGCCTCAACTTGGAAGTTCGTAACACTTGACCGTCCCCGAGGCCTGAGGACAGAGTGATTTCCGACCCCTGTCCAAATCGAGTGACTCCAGCCACGAGGTTCAACTTCAAGTAAGGTTCAACCACATTCAAGACCAAAGTAGCACGCGGGACTGTCTTTCCCAAGGTGATAGACAGCATCACTCGTACCGACTCTGGTGAGCCGAGGCTACCTTCTTTCACAACGATGTGGTGCCCAGCCCCCCTAATATTCCAAGAATGGTCAGTTCGTGTCACTGCATCAGTTGAGCACACGATTATTATATCCCAGAATGGTAAATGCTGAACCGCCTGATAAGATAAATAGGCTTGCAGGAACCGTGTTGCCCCGTCATCATCTGAACGCTTCCGTCTGTCATGCCAACTCCTGCTGAAATACAATTCCATACCTCCTCCAAGTTCAAGCTTCCATCTTGGTACAACGAGCGCAAGGCTTGGAAAATTAAAAATGATTATCCTCGATCCTCCGATGTGGCTCCCCAAGACTCTAAGCCGTGGCTCGACGTAAACTTCAAGACCCCAGACGGCGCGGAGAAGTACTGCAACCTTGTCAAACAATATCTCTTCGAAGGAAATACAAAGAATGATTTCATCGTCCAACATAATGATGTAGTTTCTCCGCAGCATATTTTCTTACTTTGTTAATTGACTGATAGTTCTTCATGTTAGGTGCGCAAGTGGTTCCATGCGCCATGGTTGCAGTATGGGGACAGGGGTCGTGAGCCGATCAACGGCCTAGTTTTCGGAGGCTTCCTCGAGCCGGGCTACCTTGCGAAGAAGCAGAGCAAGTACGTACAAGGCTGGCTATGCAGTTACTTCAACTGGGAAGGTCAGTGCCGTGAAGCGGCAGGTTTTCACACTCTTAACTTATTTATAGCTGCCACGATCCTGGGTGATATGTGGGCTGATCCAAACAACCCCAAGTGGGACAATCATCTCAAATTCCTTCCTGGGTCGGTAATCTGCGAGAACATTTTCTGCGATATCGAGGACGAGGAGGTGCCGATTGCGAAGGGATCCCCTGAATTCTATGCTTGCATCGGCAAGCTCCCAGATGACCCGAGTAAAGCTGAAACTCCCCTCCGACCCGATGGCGAGGGTATATACACCCGTCTTCGTCTCCTTCAGGTCGACTTTGCTGCACGCGACTGTCGTTCTCCTATCGGCTGGGTGTTCGGGACCTTTGCGTGCGATGGTAGGAAAGGTGCTACTGATGTAAGCGGCACTGTGTTTGTGATTAGACACTGCTGAAATCCAAGGACTCACCCGTTAGCCCTGGGACAATGTCTTTCCGATCGGACTTCAGTATGGCAATGACCCTGATGTCCTTCAGAAAGAATACGACCAGGGAAGGCGGCCTATGCAACTGTGGAAAAACCCTGCTGCATTTGATTTGCTCAAGGAGCTTGAAGGAAACAGGCCATGGTTGGGTTGGCACGAGCGCCTAGATGGGTGGGTCTTCAACTTGCGTCACATTGCAGTACAATTGAACAGAATTGATCATAGTTTGGCCGATGACTTCATGGGAACTTGTACATCCTGCCATGCGACAGCTCAGCTCAGCCCGGCTGGCCGGACTCGTACCCCGATGATTCAAGATCCTAAACCTCAGAAAGATGAAAAAGGGAATTGGGTCCAGAAGTACGAGGAAGTGGAGAGGAAATGGTAAACCGTGCTTCATCCATCTGTGCTATCATGAGTCTTACATGGATTCTGAGGTTCCGCAACCTTCCATCTGGAACACCCTTTGACGACGATTCGTTTTCAGCTGACTACAACATGCACGTTGAATTCGCTTATACAAACTACCGGCATTGGAAAGCGAAGGGAGAGGACAAGTAGGCACTGCGAAGCTCCAACGAGCTGCTGTTCCTCGTGCCTTTTTCCCTCGACTGACCCGGGGAATGAGGATACCAATATCTCCAGAAGATGTCCAGCTTGTAAATGTAACTCACTTTGATCACTCGTGATTTTTGCCTCCCCTTGACGTGCAGTCTGTTTCAATCGGCCCACCATCATATCCACTGAATTTGTTGTAAATTCTTCGTTGTAAGAGAATCGTTCAGGGAGGTTTCCTCCCTACGTCATAGAGAATGACATCATATACATGTATGATGACTCTCAAGAGGTATGTCCCCGAGGCACTGGCTCACATAAATTACTTGGAAATAAGTGGCGTGCACATTGTCCTCTAACTTGTTCACTCGGAGGCGTCGTGAATGGTCCCCAAAGTCAACTTTGAGTGTTATCCGATAGATTCGTTCTCACCGCTGGCTCACTCCTCGAAACTCGATGCATTATATATATGCGCAGGCAGCCTGACGCATACCATGAGCTTTCGAACGTTCACTACCGCGCGCACTCGCAGGCCATCTTCACATTACACTCGAACGTTCTCAAGTTTAAATCTATACAGCGCGGGGGTCAAACTACAGTATCTCGAGTGCATCCTACCGCACGGCCTTTGGCATTGGGCTACGCAAGGCAGTATTCGGCAGGTGGTTCGCCCAGATTTGTCCTCGCGTTCT
>JBBPRR010000837.1:0-15692 GCA_038093115.1 Hortiboletus flavorubellus | reverse complement strand
AGAACCTCTTGAGCATTAGTCCTCCCACCTATTGCTCTATTCTGAAGGTCTATTGTTATTATTCATAACCAAATCAGCGAGTAGCTCCCACTGATACCATAATTCCTTCTTGCTCCTGCATAATCAGGATATCTATCATCCCAATAGCCACCCCCACATATGTAACACAGGGGAGTTTTTTCCAGCACTACGCTTCCTCCACCAATCCCCTTCTTAAGGTATCTCACCATCGCTCTCTTCTTGTTTTACCCAGTTCACTTCCCAAAGTAAGATGGTATGTTGTTGCAGTTCACCCAGGAGCTGGGCAGGGGCTGTGATTATGTCATTGGCAGTGGGAGGAGGAGTGGGGAAGGGGAAAGTGTCCTTTGAGGAATGGAGTAATTCCTCAAGGTTTTGGTAATAGTACGGGAGGAATGGTTTCTTTACTTCATGTCTCACAAATACCATAAAAGGTAAGGGCAATTGAATCTTACGCCTGTCATTCGGCAATTGTAATGTTGGCAAAATTAGGTGAGGGAGGTTGACAGGTGGCAGTGACATGGGAATTATGTAGGCCACATCGATAGCGGCCTCAACGTAGTCAATTACTAGTAAAATGATAGCATACTGCACTGAATTAAGTGCCATGAGATCGGCGTGGCAATTGCCGATTGCAGCATGAACGAGTGAAGAGATAGGGGTGAGATGAGTGTTATCATATGAAGGAGTGGCGGTGCCATACTTAGTAATGGCAGGATTAGGTTGGAGTAATTGGAAGTAGGCATCCTCAAAAGAACTCTTTGTTGGGGTCATTGTTTTCTGTACTCGAATGACCATGTTTCCTCCTAATTTATACTGCTCATACTCTATGTCTTTCGCGGTATCATACTTTCTGTGACCTGCACTTTCAGATGTGGCATGGCTCATTATTTGTGACAGGTAACACTTGGTTATCTCTTTGGGTAATTCTCGTGGCACATCCATTACTACCATTCCTAGGTATGTGGCATTAGTGGCATGCTGTGTGACTAAGCCACCCATTGGCTTAGTAATTTCAGCATCACCCGGAAGTGCTAATATTACCATTTCGCCCATTTCGCTGTCCTTTTTGTAGACAAAATGTAGATAGGTTCCCTTAGGTTTCTCTTCAATAGATACTAGATTTTCTCATTGCCAGGGACAGCCAAGTAGAATTGCCGGCAGGCAATCATCTGACACCCAGAAGTTGTTCATTGTTGTCAAAGCTCCGATCATTATTTCTATTTTGGGAATTAGTCCCTTTAGGGTACTTGTTCTGCCACTTGTATCCCAAAGTGTCATACTTGCATTCATGTACATTGGTACTCGTAGTCGTTCTGATAGTGGAGAAACAATGTTGGAATAAAAAAAACACTAGTTGTTGATCAGGCTTATAAACTTCCAATCAAAAATGCAGAACCAGTAGTTACTAGGCAAGCTCCACAAATTACAGCCTGCTGATTATTTCTTGACTTAGTGGAACAATGATATCAGAGTTTCCCACACTTCTTGATCAACAATAAAAACTATTTCATACAGCCTCAATGCATATCTACTAAGTACCTGTCCCTACATCATGAAATGCCATGTGGAATTCAACATTCAAGATGAGTTGTCCAAGTTGCTCAGTGGAGTACCATCTTACTTGTTGGATCAACTCAGAACAAGTTTTCATTGTCCTAGCCAGAGGCAATCTGATGTCCAGATTCCCAGTCCCATTTGAAGATAGGTTTACATTGGACGGCAGTTCCGTTGAATGTACAAACTCAGGCCAAGAGCCTTTTCTACCTCTAAAAATAACATTCCCATTGTTTGGAGATTACCCTAATCATACATACAGTAAGTATAATTGTATTCCAGTGATCAATTTTACAACTATTCCAATGGATCCATGAAGTCAGACTTAGTCTTGAATGGGGATACCTTCACACTGGGTAACGAAGCTAAATAGGAGTCTCTCCTGATGAAATATACCTTTTTATTAGACCTACTGGATAATCACCAGCTCCCAATTGGAGATACCTTCAAGTTGGATCAGCCTATAAATAAAGACATCCCTATTAGAGATGTGTTCCCTCTAGATCCCCCCAAAGATTGTGTTGCTCTTCCAAAAGATGTTTTTGTTTCCATTGGTGATCATTCCCAGTTGAATGAAGGAAGTAAGTGTTCAATTCATCCTACTCATATCTAGTATACTTCTCATGTTTCTCAGCTTATTTAAGGCAATTTCAAGACTTTAACTTACTATTGGACAGCTGTGAATCAACAGGCAATCTTCTTTGCCGCAAAGGACAGGATGAGGCTACAGGTCCTATGGAGGACTTCTTCTCACTTGGTGGAGACAATGGTAAGAAACCCCTTTTGCAACAAACTATCCAAAGCATATCCCTCAACTCAATTGGGAATTTGATTGACCCTGCTGCTCAGGACGATTGAAACAGTCAAAACCAAAAGATACTTAATATAGATGAGTGGATGTTTTCAGTAAGGTGTTACAACACTTCAAGTGGGAATTATCCATGACTGAGAGTGGGAAAAAAGCTCAAGATATTGTAATTTGAGCTAGGGTGGATATAACTGGTGCTGATCTGATAGATATAATCTTGGTGTCATTCCTATCATGTACGCCAATGATACAAAGCATTTACTTTCCTTGGGGAGTACATGGCTGAGCATGGGTGGCCTATTGAAATAGGAGATGCTGAGGATGATCAACAGGAAATTCACCAAACCACTGTAGCCTTATTTCAGAGAATGTAACACCATATGCAACACCATGAGCTGCTGCGTTGGTATGATATACTGCTTCTTGAAATGTTGAACAACTTGCTGAAAAACAACAAACCTCCTTACAGAGTTAATGTATGTGGGTCTGTGGGCACGATAGGCTTGACCCAGAGGGTTTATAGGTAGAAACAGTGGTCAGAAAGGAAGTCCACTTGTAGTCCAGAGCATGGAAAACAAAGTCTGGAGGTCAACTGAGATAGTCCAGGTATAGGAGTTATGTAGATGGTGATAGTCCAGAAGTCCAGAATGGTGGAAATGGTGTTGAGCAGTAATAGAGAGTAATAAGGATGAAGTGCGTGTGTTTGTGCATGCATTAAACAGGAAATCGGAAGATCGGAAAGATGTATTACTAGTGGAATACTACACACTTTATAGTCCATAGGACTTCAGGAACAAGTGTCTAAACTCTAAGGAAAAAAAAGGAGATGTAACTACATATGTCATGAAGCAAAAATTGAAACATATGAAACATGTGTCAAATGAATGTAAATGATAAGTGGACATGACAAGGTCATAAAATGGAAGGGGATAAGGTTAGTCTGGAGCAAAGCAGATTAAATAGTCCAGATTATGGAAGTCTTGCATAGGACTAATCCAGGACTAATGTTGGACTAACAGGACTTGAAGCAGACTTGAAGCAGACTAATAGAGATGCAAATGAAAGTCATTGGAGAGTCATGGATAAGGAATATATCACCATGGAGACCTATGAATCTCTACATTGCAGAAACATATTGTGTAAAATATAATTTACTTACTATATGCTTTGTCATAATCACTTTATTTAATTCAAAATCAGGTCACCATACCATACCTTGACTACTAGCCCACCTGATTTAGTTGGGGTATTACATCTATCCTAAATATTGGGTGACCTGATTCAATTGGGCACACCCTGCACATCTTGACCATCTGCCTGCTTGATTCGATTGGGCTATCACCTCCTACCCCAAGAATCAGCTGAGTCGATCCAATCAATCTATTGCAATCCCACAGGGCTACTCAATTACATCGGGCACCTTACCTACCATGATGGCCAGCCTGCTTGATTTAGTCAGGTTGTCATCCCCTATCCTAAACACTGACCAATGACCTGCACCAAAATGTTTGGATGCAGATACTTAATTATTGTATATATGATGCTAGACATTTGACCCGAGATTTGAATTTGAATTTTATTCCCACGGTCCAAATGCTTAGATAATCAAGCGACATATAGACCATAGTGTCTAGTATATACTTCTATTTTTCCTTATTTGTTCATTCACATGTTGTGGAGAAATAAAATAATTCCTCCCAACATACTTTTATTACTATCTACAAGTACATAGGAAACCAATTTCTTAATATCTCTTTTACCCCTCAATACTTAGCCAAGTGTCAGAGAAGCAAATGGAGCATGTAACCTCAGTTGTGAATCACCTGACTCAGATAATGTGACCATGCACAGCATGAGTCATAATAAGTCATATTAAGTCAAAGTGAGTCAAATGAGGACTAACCAAAGCACTCCCCCTAGACTAGCAAAATGATCATGTGACCTGCACAGCATGAGTCATTGCCAAGCCAAAAGCTATTTTTAACTCATTGCAAGTCATTTTCTAACAGAGTGAGTTAGTGAGTTAGTATGAGTCAGTATGAGTCATATCTTGGCACAGCCACCTCGGAACCGAAGGTAGCACAGCCACATGTAAATTACTATATAAGGAGCACGATTCAGCCCCATTTGGACAGTTCCAATTTTAGAGAGTTTGTGTTTTTTCAAGTGAACTGAACCAACAAGTGCTCACAAATGCACTTCTCTATAAACAAATAGAGAGGTTGTGTAGAGTAATTCCCATACTATAAATAGAACTACTTAGACCCATAGTTAGGAGTATACTGAATCCCTTAGGATAGGGACATTTAGGACACCTTTAGGGAGAAAATCCCAGAGTGAGCAACTAAAGGGAATAGATCCCCAGCTAGTAGGGAGATCTAATAGTTCATTTGTACCTTGGGAAAGTGTCAAGTTGAGCATTTGAAGCTGATTGCCATCCCCTTAGTGCATAATAGAATCAGTTTAGGAAAGACTATTCTGTGTAACTAAGAGACATGTGTGAATCAGTAGCAAGAGTAAAGTGTATTTATGCTACCTACCCAATTGAGCATTCCTAATTGACAGGAGCTAATTGGAAGCCCATTGAGAGTGCATCTTAGGAAAGTAACCCTAGTTGCTATAGAGTATCCTTAGAGTTATCTAGATCATTCCCCAATGAACTATAGTATATTTCATACACCTCCACAATAGAAACCCAGATCCTCAACATGTTGCTGAACCCCAATCACCCTCAACCTCATTGACAATTGAAGAACGAACCACATGCCTGATAGTCAACTCCTTTTTACAAGATGGATACTTGTTTTTAGTTCCAACTTGACCAGGGAGGAGTACTCTCTTTACCTCACTTCAGGTTTACTATCCATGGAGATAAGATTGGTTGTCTGATAAGCATTTCTTAGCATTTCTACTGATCTTATCTAGAAAGAAGACAACTGGAGCCCACCGCACGAGGTTTCAGCAACAAAGTAACAGTCACAACCATTGCTTAAGCGATTGTTCCCACATGCTAGGATTAATGGACAACAGTGCATTAGTATATGATCAAAGAGGCATGGTAAACTTACCTAGGGACCAAGGACTGCTCAATAGAAGAGTAGATGAGTCAATAATCAAAAGCTATCATTGAATGATTGACCAACATGCATGAAATGAGAAACGAGCACAAATGAACCTTATAATGGTTGATTGTGACAGCTTGAAGCACAGATCATCAAATTATATTATACCTGAAATATCAATCAGTAACAAAGAAGAAGACAAGGACGAAGAGAAATTATTCATATCTTACTTACTAATGGATGGGGATGATGAAAATGATATTGATGAAGTTTTGCAGAGCTACAGTGTTGTGTGATCTCAGCACGAAGCCAAGACTGCCTGAAAGGAAATCATGGATGGTGTATATGTACCTCCCAAGAAATCGGGAGGAAGTCAGTGTTGAAACAAAGTGGTGATTAAAAACTCACCAAATACTTGTGATGGCAATGCTAATGAAGCACCATGTCCATGGTCGACTCACCAACATGAAGGAAATAATCAATCTGAGAAAAAAGATCAAAATCAGCATGAATGGCGAAAGAATAAAGAAAACTACATACCAGATGCTCAAGATGATCTGAAAGGATCCTCAAAAGGTGAGAATGAATGGGCGAAGTTGAATGAGCAATGGGACGACACCCAGAATGCTTCCATGCTATCCAAAGGACAGGAGGTAAAGAAATCTGCTAGCAACAAGTTATTGAAAGTGATCGACTTACCTCATTAAGAAACGACATTCCCAATAGGAGCGTCAAAGGACACTTGACAAGTGTGCACCAATGTGCATAATGATGAAGATGTAGAGATGATAGATATCTCTGAGAGGAAGTGGGGAGGGAATGACGAAAAAGGAAGGAGTGTGAAGTTTCCTGAAAAAGTTGACAGAAATAAACCCCATGTGAGTGTACAGCCTTTTAAGGAACATTCCAGAAATATGGCAGTGGGGTGCACAGAGTTATCTGCTCCCATGAATCCTTGTGATGTGCTGACTAAGATACTCGGCACTAAGGTAGAACTGACCATGGGAAAAATATTAGGTAACTCACAGGAATTGACACAAGCATTAGCCAATCAGATCAGATTTCGACGGGTGACATTGGCTAACACTGTTTTACATGTACATCATGTCAAAATGAGCCAGGACCATGGGCCATTATTGACAGTTCCTGTCCGCATAGCTAACAAAGCGTATAGCATTGTAGTTGACTCAGGTAGCAAAGTAAACATAATTACTTGTGAACTATGGGAAAAACTACAAGTGCCAATAAATATCGATGCTAGTCTAACACTGTGTGATGCTAACAGAGGTAACAGTGAATTAAAAGGATTAATTCCCAATCTAACCATTTAGATAGGAGGACTAACTACTCATAGTAATTTTTGGAAATCTACTGATTGTCCCCTCGACATACTACTTGGCCACCCTTGGCAGTGGCAGAACTTTGTCTCCATTGATGAGAGATTAGATGGAATGTACCTAAGATTTAGTCACATCAATGGCAAAGATAATCAGACCTTAGAAATTCTTGTACAGCCATTGGCTGCCAAGAATGGAAGCGTACAACTCACAATAGAAGGGTACAGCTCCACTCAATCTTATTTGGGGAAGATAGTGGAGCTGGAGATCCAAAATAAACCAAATATGGAAGTGTGCCCAGAGCTTGAGGTGCAAGAAAATCACAACCCAACAATGCAAGGAATATTTAATTGCAAGTCTCCAGAGGGAGAGAATCTCTGGGGCACAATGCTGAAACAGTCCTACCATCTCTTTGATGCTTATCAGACTATTTTCCAACCTGAACCATCCCTTATGAGCTATGGGCAGCCCCTCCCCAAGCTTGATAATGCTTGACTCGGGACACTTGCCTTGCCTGTGCACACTTCAATCAATAATTGTCTAGCCAATGTCATCATTTTGAACTCAGTGCAGTATGCTATGCTGCAACCTATGCTGTACAATGTAGACACCAATTACCAATTAGTCTACATACTTCCCATGGAGTTACCCAAAGTGGGTGCGGAATCCAATAAGCAACAGGCAAGCCTGCCCACTATGGTGCTACCTGATGACATCTGAAAGATCACTTCCCCTGTCCCTTACATAATGTTTATCCAATTAGGTCATTGGACTGCTCCCTTCCTTTCCAGCTATCAAGTGCAGCTCAAATACCTCCTTAAGCAGGAGAGCTGCATGTTGCCTCCTCCCATCCCCACTCCTCCTTCCCAAGACAACAATTTCCCTTCCCTCCTTTCCTTCCTCCAAACCAGTGGCCTGAGATACAAGCTCAGTTGAGCTCAGGGAGAAAAGAAGATCACCAACAAAGATACTGACGATCAGCCATGGAAGATACCAGGTGAGAGGGCCCTCAACTTAGAACTAATGAATATGCTGCCGACTACCTCTCCATCAATAGGAAGGTTCCTTCTCCTCACCCTGCCCAAGGAGAGTGGGCACCTCACGCTGCGCTCGGGGTATGTCATCATCCCAACTCCCTTTGTAATCTTTATTACAGATCAGCAAATTGTTGAAGAAGATAATCGATCAGAGATCAGCAGCAGCACCACCTCCTCGTCGACATGGAGCTCCAATGTCTCTCAGTACCCATTGCCATTCAACAGAGACCTGGATTGGCCCAGGAAGCTTTTTTTTAGTCGATCTAACCCTCTTCTAAGAGGTATATTCAATCCAAATCAGTTTCATACGCAAATAAACCAGAAGTTTGAAGTCCTTCCCTTCGGAGAAGGACATTTCAATGGAACTAATAGTTTCAAGATGAATGGCAACTATGGGACTACCTATTTCCAGCTGCCGTTTGAGTACAACCCTGACTACCATCCTTCCCCACCTGAAGGAAAAATTGCATTGCCATACATTGATGTGGCAATCTTTTACACAACAACCTTTTATCCATCATTAAGGAGGTATCTGAAGAAAGCTTGCGACTGAGATGGAGCGCCGAGGAGCGAGCAGGTAATGCATCACCCCCCTATAGTTTATTTTGGCCACACCCCATCCTATGAATTGCACATCTTCCACCTTCAGATTGACTGCCACTGCCATCTTGAAGATATGCGAAAGTTTTGTGCAGATGCTTATAGCATTTTACAATCTATTTTTGCTGTACTAACGCTTCTGCAGGCATACAACTGCCCGCCAGAGACTGTGGCGGTGATTTTTATTGATGGTACTACTATCACCCCCACCTCAATACACCAGGGCAAATTCTTTCAGCAGCGCGCACCCTTTGCCAATCCCCTCTTCACACTCGAAGAGATCAGCTTCCTATGATCTGCCAGCGGAATGCTCTGCTTTATGGGTGAAGTAGAGTTAGCTGATCTTATTGATCAGATTCTACAGATTCCTCTCCCAGACAAGGATCTTGTCACACAGCTCCTCCACGACTTTCACCTCAACAACCCCAACTCACTCACTGGCTGCTGTGCTACAGAAGCACAGTCACTTTATCACAACACCTGTCATCTCTGTGCCAAGCAGAAAGACTACTATTGGCAACACAGCACCTCAAAGATTGTCACACCGCCATCTGTCTCTCAAGGACTGATTGAGTATGCCTTGATCCCCATCTAGAGTACTAACTATCATTCTATTTTATTTTTTTTGTATGTCTCTCATTTTCAATTTTTGGAAAAACCAGCATCTTTGATGCTTCATATGTCTTATCTTTTCTTCAAGATAGTGAACTGAGACCTGAGCACAGTTGCGCTCCAGGCTCAATTATTTGACAGTTCTATGACATATTTGACAGTTCCATGATGTCTATTGACAGTCCCATTCCTAAGGCTTGTATTAGCTTTTTTGTTTTGTTTTCTTGACTGCTCATCCCCTCCCATGACTTACTATGACTAGCCTTTCAGTTTGTTGTACCTATGTCTGGTGGATATTTGTATGTACGAATAGTTATGATGTGCTGCGCCACAATTGCATGCAAGTGTTTATACACTGATGTAGCCTACAATCAAATGTATTGTTATGAGCAACAACTTGTGACTGATATTAAGGTACATTAAATACAATATTCAACGGACTAGGTATACAAAGTAG
This sequence comes from Hortiboletus flavorubellus, assembly GCA_038093115.1. Classification (NCBI taxonomy): domain Eukaryota; kingdom Fungi; phylum Basidiomycota; class Agaricomycetes; order Boletales; family Boletaceae; genus Hortiboletus; species Hortiboletus flavorubellus. The sequence goes on along the minus strand of JBBPRR010000837.1, from coordinate 6,204 downwards.
AGGCTGACACAGCCTGAGACAAATCACACAAGTCAAACACTGTATCCGAAAGTTTAGGACCCTGTCTCTAATAGGACAGACAAAATGCCATTCTCAAATCAAGAAGGAACTTTGCAAACTTGTCAAAACTGCAGATCAGCAGTCCCAAAATAGAATAGACACCCAGCAGATATGCTGATACTAATTTTCACCTATCAAGTTACGCCCTCAGACTATGCTCACCTAAGGAATATGTTGAATACTTTAAGATTCAATCAGATAGTTTATAAACCTGGCCTTGCCCTTAGCAACCACAGGGTGGACTTTTCCCCCCACCATTGCTTGAGGCACATAGGACCAGGTACACCCCATCCCCTCTACAACCCAGCGACTTATGTACTAGAAACCCATTTCCCCTTCTAGTCTCATCCTTGGCTTGTAAATGACTCACGCTGACTCATTGTGACTCATTATGACTCATTATGACTCATGCTATGCAGGTCACATGATCATTCTGCCAGTCTAGGGGCAGTGCGTTGCTTGGTCCTCATTTGACTCACTTTGACTTAATATGACTTATTATGACTCATGCTGTGCACAGTCACATGATCTGAGTCAGGTGATTCGCAACTGAGGTCACATGCTCCATTTGCTTCTCTGACACTTGACTAAGTACAAAAGGGTAAAAGAGATATTAAGAAAATGAGTAGTTATGTAGTTGTAGGTAGTACTATAATACAAGTATGTTGGGAGAAATCATATTATTTCTCCACAACCTGTGAATGAACAAATAAGGAAACATAGAGGTATATACTAGACACTATGGTCTATATGTCCCTCAATTAGCTAAGCATTTGGACCGTGGGAATAAGGTGAAAACTTAAATCTCGGGTCAAATGTCTAGCATCACATATACAATAACTAAGTATCCGCATCCAAACACTTTGGTGCAGGTCATCCACAGGGAACAGAAAACAATCATCCCTGATTGTTCATTCAATCAAGGATAATTAAGTTGGGATCTTTCATTAGCCCTTTGCTGTCCCTGATTAGGAGGGGGAGCTTCTTCCTCCTCTGGTTCAGGGGATGGTTCATTCTGAGTCAACTCACGAAGAACTCTCTCCATGTCTGCTATAGGACAAAATGGGGGTTCTAAGAAATGAATTAACTCCATTCTATCTTCTAACAGTCCATGCCTAATTGGGTCAACCTGCCTAATTTGGGAATATAGGTTACTGTGATATCAATTACAAAGATGGGCATGGTTGTAGATTGTATGGCAGTAAATACAATGCCATTGCACTGAGGGTGTTCCTCGGTTTCTACCATGGGTAATCACTTGTACAGTTGCATGGTATTGAATCTGATTATTGTCTCCTTTCTCACGAATGTAATGCATGAGCTTGGTATATAGAAATTATAAGATATGTTTGAGTAGTTGCTGCTGTTTGTGAAGATCTAGTACTTCCTGTACTATTCCATTAGCTTCAGCCATTTGTGTCTGATGGTATTATGGCTGCTGCTTAAGTAAGGTAATGTACATATTTGAGTCAGAGCTCCCTATTATGTATGATGGTATTTAGGGGCACTGATCTCCAATGATATATAAGTACTGAAGATAGGAATAAAGGTAATAGCTGTGTCTTTACAGAGCTAGGAAAATTCTCTTGACTAGTAGCTAATTCAAGATTGAGGAATGATGTTGGTAATATTAGCTAAGGTACCTCCATTAACTTGAACTTGGTACTCTGGAGGGTTGGGATCTGGTTGTGGGGATTGCTCTCATTCAGTGAGTTGGTGAAGGATCTCAGCTATGGTCTTTCCTGCAATTGGGTGGAATCGTGGTGCTAACAAATCCACAAGATCTGTTCGCCTTTCTTCTTCTGATAAATTTCCTTCAGAATCCAAATTTCTCATTTGGTCATATAAATTGTTGTAGGTTTCAATGAATACTGTAGCATATCAGTAGATGATTAGGCAATGCTGACAATGCCAATCAGCCCAAAGAGTTCCTCTTTCTCTCCCTTCGGTCTCTACATGTACAGTAGCATGATAGTAGGAGGTAGGATGATCATCATCTCGGAAGGTGTAATCATACATACAACCAATCTCGTAGTGTGTTGATAACTCAATCGCATAAATTGCAATGCAAACTCAAGTTTCAAATAGTAACATCAAGGTCAATTGGTTCTGCCATATTGCTAGTGCTTCTTATTATTGATAATGGTATTTAAGGGCAATAGTTTCCTATAGCACGAACGGAACTGTAACCACTATGGATGTACTAGGAATGTCATAGGAAGTAAGGGGTCTGAGGTACACCTCGTTTAATGTCGGTGTAAGGGTAGGAAAGTAGTACATGGGAATGAGGTGATCAGGACACTTATCTACTCAAAGTCATCGATCTATCCATAACTGGAACTGGTGTATCAATGACTGTACAGCAGTTAGATAGATTAGATCAAGGGGAATTCGAAGTATAAATTTTTCTGGGATCTTATTGGCTGAGTGGTAATAGTGGAGGGAGGGGGTAAGTTGGACATTGATGCTATCTTGCCAATGCCCAGTGATGCATGATAGGTGGCCTACAAATATTGGATCTTCTTCCATCCAAGCGTAGAGTGTGATCTGATTGTCACTGCTGGGAGAACAAATGAACTCGTGTCCCATGGCATAGCCAGTGTGGGTGCTGAGTTTGTGCATGTAAATGAACGTGCTGATGGCTCGGTTGTGATGGAAACACAGATTTGCTGCCATGATTGTATTTTTGAAAGGGATAAGTCGTGTCGCTAGATGGCAAGTTGTGCTTACCAGTGACAGGATTGATGGGATATGGTGGGCAATGGTGGAATGTGGTAACTTCTACAGCTTCAACAGTTGCCTAAGTAATATATACAGCTAGATAGATTCTATCAGCAATATCCATAGTAATGCTGGGTCAATTGTCTGTGAATCCTGCTCTTGGTCTGATGAATTAAATAACACATACGGCACATCTTGCAAATATATCATTTGGCCTTGTAAGTTACAGCCAGACTCAGTAATAATACCATTGTCCGGTGTCCCTTCCAGTGTGCTCATCAGGAATGGGTTTTCAAGACTCCATTCAGTAGGGCTAGATCTCTCAATATCCTCTGTTGCTCAAATTCATTGTTCCTCATTCGTGATGGAAGCTTCTGCCAAACAATATATGATTCGATTTAAATCTTCTGCATGTTCCCAGATATATTGCCGTATGCCTGGTCTTTCTGGTAGAACTGCAGAATTCCCATCCTTATCGGGATAGGTAGTAAATGGTCCTCGTATAGGTGCATCGTCAATGAATACATTCATCACTTGCTTGACAATCTCATCTTGGAATATAAACACCATATATTCTTGAAATTTAGAGGGTGAATTGGTGTATCCAGTAGCCAATGAGGTTATCTGAAGTAGTCCTAGTGGGGTTTGAAAGGCTGTCATGTCTCGACTAGCTTCATCCATCTTTCTTGCATCAAAGCCCCAATATAGATCTAGGACTGTAAAGCATTTTCCACCCAAAAACTAGTCTACAAATTGATCCAGGTGAGGGGGAATGAATGATTCCTTGATGCTGACTGCATTTAGTGGCTGCAGGTCATGTACTATTCTTAGTTTCTGCTTCTCTTCATTCCAAGTACAGAACCATCGTGATCTGTAGGGGGATTGGTAGTATTCATAGACTCTTGCTCTTATCTTAAGTTGCAGCAGATCTATGATTTGTTGTCACAATGCAGAGGCAAGTCACATGCCTTTCTCCTGCCATGGCTTATGCAGTACGTAAAATATCTTGTAAGAGCTAAAGTACTCTTCCTTAAGAGTTCCCCTATCCTCATCTTCAAAGGCTATAGCTGCTTCATTCTTGATCAGCATATAGATTAACAAATCTTGTTCTTTAGGCCACAAGAATTGATAGGACTTCATATCTTTCAATATCTTGTTTATTCGCTCCTGAGTAAACTTCCAGGTGGGCCTCTGTAGGCCAAAGTGTACATTTATGGGTTCCAATGTTATCATTGGATCATATGGTATTGTTCTGGTGACCTTAAAATCCTCGAGAATTGAGGTAGAGATTGGCTTGATACGTTGATCAACCCGCTTATATGCTCCGTAGATTTGTACACACGAGTGCGATGTTGATTGGGTAAGCAATCCTATAGACTCTGTGTCTAGATTCTTGGGCAAGTCCCAATCCTTACTATGTTCCTTATATATTGCCTTGGTAGTCATCATAGTCATTGTCTTGATCTGTATGTCTGCGAATGGTTCCGCTACTTTATTAGGCAGGCAGATGCTATCAGTAATACTGCTGCTTCGTTAGGCAGGCAGTTACTAATAGCTAGTATGCCTTTCTTAGGCGTGTTGTCCTAGTACAGTGTGAGATCTATCCCTTAGATGTCACACATAAGAGTCTAGTTCCTATGGTAGTCCATGGCTATGCCTATATATGGTTTTAGGATCACACAGGATCTGCCTAGGCCGAATAGCTATACTCTATGCTTCTAGTACTCCCATTTTATCATAGTAGGGAATCCTTCTATTCACAGTTGTGTTCACCTTACTCGTGGTGGTAGCTTCATTCTATTGCCAGCATAGCAACAACTATGTATTACTCTTCCATAGTTTAGTGAGGTTGCGCTTGTTGTGTTGTATGACTAGATGGCAAGGTTATCATATGTAATTGTGTACCGTAGTCTACCTAAAGACTCAGTTTATGTCCTCGTATATTTCTCTCTGTGTGTGGAGCTGGTTTCCACAGGGAATGGAAACACTTCATAGTTGGGTTATACTTGTTGGCCAGTCAACCGTTTGACTTCTCTACCTATTTGGACAGGATTTTGCTCACACTTTCCATGTTGTCATCAAGGGGATATAAGAGGAGGTATATAGGAATACAGTAATGATACAGTAGGGGTGTCCTTCATAGCTATAGTAGGTGGGGATGGACACTTTCCATACCATTGGATCAGGCACTCTTGCACTGAACACCAGATGGGTTACTGTTATCTACCATAGTCACAAGGAAATGTACCTCTTGTATGTCTGACTGTTCCTTTCAGGGAGCTGGCAGCATAAGTTCTAGTCGACCTCTGAGTGCGAGTTGAGAAATGGAGGGGATGGGTTTCTAGTAGGTTTCTGGGTTGTAGAGGGGATAGGGCGTACCTGGTCCTATGCGCCTCAAGTGATGGTGGGGGGGAAAGTCCACCCCACGGTTGCTAAGGGCGAGGCCAGGTGTATATACAACTGGTTGGATCTTAAAGTATTCAGCATATTCCTTGAGCCGGTGCAGTCTAGAAGGGCGTAACTTGATAAGTGAGATTAGTATCAGCATGTCTGCTGAGTGTCTATCATATTTTGGGACCACTGATCTGCAGTTTTGACAAGGCTGCAAAGTTCCTTCTTGATTTGGGAACAGTGTTTTGTCTTTCCTATTTGGGGACAGGGTCCTAATCTTTCGGGTACAGTATCTGACTTGTGTGATTCATCTCAGGCTATGTTGGCCTCTACTTTGTATACCGAGTCCCTTGGATATTGTATTTAATGTACCTTAATGTCAGTCACAACTCATTGCCCATAACAATACACTTGATTGTGGGCTACACTAGTGTACAAACACTTGCGTGCTACTATGGCATGGCACATCATAACTATTCATACATACAAATATTCACCTAACATAGGTAGTGACGAACTGAAGGACTAGTCATAGAAGTCGCATTGACCTGCACAAAACTAGTTTCATGCATGCACATAGCAAAGCAGTCACCCAAGAAACAGAATTTCCACAGCTTCCTGTGGACAATACCCTTTGATACCATAGGGAATGATAGCCCTTATCATGACCTATATACCCCTATTTTTCCAGATTTTTCCACCTAATGGTTATTGAGATATTCGTTAATCTCTATAGTTATACCCTTACACTTGCAAATATGTACATATATAGCATACTATTTCTTTGATTCCTCTTTATTTATCTGATTACCTAGCTAAGTGCCAGTGAGACAAAGTGATCATGTGACCCCTAGCTACCATGTGACCTTGTCCATACAGCCCTGCAGAGCATAGCCAGCCTCTTTGGCAAAGCATTTCAAATTTGGACTCCTTTGCTCAAAGTGCTTTCCCTTAGTGTGCCTGGGTTTGACAGCTTGTGCCTGGCATTAGTAATCGATTGTGCCTTAATTTATAAGCCACCAAGCCTCCTGA
>JBBPRR010000836.1:0-15700 GCA_038093115.1 Hortiboletus flavorubellus | reverse complement strand
AGCTCACTCCGCATGGCCACCCTGACAAGCCCGCCCGTCTTAACAACCTCGGCAGCTCCTTTCTCACTCGTTTCTGGCGCGTCGGGGAGCTCAGTGACCTCGAGGACGCAATTTCTTTACTAAGGGACGGTGTCGAGCTCACTCCGCATGGTCACCCTCACAAGCCCGGTCGTCTCAACAACCTCGGTAGCTTGTTCCGAGCTTGTTTCGATCGCCCCGGGGTGCGAAGTGACGTCGAGCAAGCAATTCTCCTATATTCCTATGCTGCGACCGCCCCCACCAGCCTCATCAGTGTTCAATTTGGCGCATCACACGAATGGATATCATGTGCATGGCACATACGCCATGACTCCCTCTTCGATGCTTGTTCTGTTGCCATTACCCTACTTCCTCAACTTGCATGGACTGGCCTCCCTCTTACAGACCGTTATAGTGAACTCACGCGTGGTGCCGATGTAGTTCGGGACGCAGCAGCAGCAGCTTTGGATTTGGGATTCCTGGAGACTGCTGTGGAGTGGCTCGAGCAAGGACGATCGATTGTTTGGGGAGAGCTGTCTCAACTCTGCAACTCTTACGAAGAGTTATCATCTGCTCATCCAGATCTCACTCACAGACTTCAGGAACTGTCTGCCGCACTAGAGCATGCTGGTACCGCTCGCAAAAAATCCTTTGTCACACAGTCCTGGAACTCTCTGCTACATTAGAGTATGCCAGTACCGCTCACAAAAAATTCCGAGCGCACTTTCGGAACCGGCTCAATGTTCGGCAGATCATGCTTTACGGTCCTTGAAAGTGGGAGCTGATAGCCACCGTGCGCTCGCCATCGAGCGAGATAAACTTCTCTACCAGATTCGAGGCTTTCCTGGTTTTGAACGATTCCTCCTCCACAAAGAATTCTCTCAGCTCCGAGCTTCAGCGCATTCCGGACCGGTGGTCATACTGAACGCTGCAAAAACCCGCTGCGATGCGCTGACTGTTCTCGCTGACGTTGATCATGCAATCCACGTCCCGCTTCCCAATTTCACTTTCAAGCGATCCACATTAACATCCTGCAGAAATTGCTTGGTCATTCTCGCGATATACACCCCGACGAAAGGAAGGGCAAGCTTGTAACTTCTCCACACAAAGCACACAGCTGGAATACTGAAACACAGGGCCGTGACAGCTGGGAATTTCTTTTGTCCAACTTGTGGAAGGATGTCGTCAGACCAGTTCTGGATACCTTGGCTTTCACAGTACGTCATATTGTATCACTTGAGTCCACAGCCGATCCATTCATCTGTCTCTGAACAGATACCTGGGGACCCATCACGTATTTTCTGGTGTCCAACTGGCCCTTTCATGTTTCTTCCCATCCATGGAGCTGGTTTCTATGACACCCAGCATGTGCAATCTGGGCACAAGGTTTCTGACTTTGTTGTGTCGCTGTATGTCCCCACTCTCAGCATTCTCATGCTGTCACCCCATTCCAGCACCCCACTAGTAGCCATCTCCGCCTCCTTATCGTCCGTCAGCCGCCCTCAGATGGACTATCCCACCTTCCAGGTGTGGCCACTGAGTTGACACATATCAGGGAGGTGATCGCGGGCTCACCTTCAGCACACATCACTCTCGTGGAATCCCCTGACAGTACAGTCGAGGAAGTACTTGAACTGATGAAGGAGGCAGACTGGGTCCATTTTGCATGCCATGGAATCCAAGATGCTGTGAATCCGACTAGGAGCGGGGAGTCATTGGGACGATGTGGAAGATCAATGGTGATATTGCGCCCGATGTAGCAAGGGACGTATATGGGCAACTGCTTCGGAAGGGCACAAAGGCCGGGTTATTGGGAGGCTGCACGAGCGCTACACGATGCTATTGGACGGGTTCGGCAAAGTAACGCGTCATTCGGCGAGTGGCTTCCGTTCATCCACATGGGTCTTTGAACATTTTAGGTGTCTTCTGCTCGTCACCGCATTGTATGCCTGCGGGGTGGCATCCATGTATTCGGCACTCTCGGTCGATCAGTGGCTTGTCCTTGTAATAGGCCCGCATTTCCATTACATGTTTTTTGTGATCGGCGGCTTGCTGTCTCTACTAGATTGCAAGCTCCTCTAGTCTATACAGTCCAACGCTTAGACTCGCCTGCTCCTCGACTTGCTTCCTCCGTTTCCTCCACTCCGCTGGACTCTCTTTGGATCCACTCGTCTTTTCCTTCAACAACTGGGCTTTCACAAACGGTGCCAATACCCCACGCAGCGGCTCCATGCTATCTATAAACGTAATCTCCGGCTCTATATGGGAGAGAATTCGACGCAGTGGATCGTGCGAAGGCTGGTACTGGAGAAGAGCAACAAACGATGCATCGAGCAAGGCTTGCAGGAACGTGATGACCTGGAACGGGTAAACGCTACGATACGAAACAAGCGTGGCCGAAATACCTTGGGGTATGGGGGAGAATCGGCCTTGCTTGACAACGTCTTCGTGTTTGTGGCCAGCGACTTGAGCAGAGCCTCCATCTCATGTTCAGTTCCTCCCTGTATCCAATTCTCCAGTATCTCCAGTACCACGACCAAATCCTGTGCATCGGGAAGGTGTTTCCGGATAGCGAGACGCAATGGGGCCGCTGAGAATGGATATGACACACAGGCGAAAAGATAAGTCCAAATAGGTGGTACATAACCCTCTGACGCATCGACGTCCATTGCGTTTTCGCTCCTGCGTTGTCTGCCGATAAGGAATTTGGCAGAAGCCATAAGTTCGTCCTCGGATATGTCCGCAACTGTCGTCAGAGCAAACATCAGATTTTCCTGAATAACTTGTGAGATCTGAGAAGTTCGAGAACCACGCAGAAGTAGAATCTCACCCAGTCACCTCGTTGACGCAGCATTGTGATAAGGCGACCATTGAGCATGATAGTACTGACGACGGCATTTTCTAGGAGGCAGCGGGTGATGCGGGGTGTATACGGATGGTTGGCTGGTAGCTCGGGAGCCAGGACGATGTTGAGGATTTTCTTGACGAATTCGTGGCCGAGAGCAGCCTCTTTTGACTTTCCTGCCATTAGTGGACAAAGATCGCTTGAGAGGTCATGGAGTCCTTACGCTATGTTTGTCGACCCACTTCAAGAAAGCCTGCTCAGCCTTTTGTGCATTACCCTTCTTTAAGAAGTTTCGAATATCAGAAATTATCTTGGCTGATTCGTCGTCTTCTTGAGCATCTGATTTCTTGGGGGTTAACCACTCGGCTGTCAAAGCAGTTTTTCCGAGCGCAAAGGCGAGATTTGACTTGAGTCGTGGGTCCACGGGCACAATGTATATCGAGGAACGCTTGGGGGCAACCACTTTTTCGCGAGTTGATGAGGGTGACACGGTCAAAAGTACTTGTCCGTCATTGGCGACAGTGAGGCTGAGATGAGCATGAGGAATTGCGGATGGTACGGGCATCGATCGTGCCGCTAGAAGGATACCATAAGACAGGTCCCATATCTGAAGAGTTAGATCTTGGGTCTCTTCCACCAGTGCAGCGAGAAAGACGAGAGAAGTGCCTAAGGACACGATGGAAAGGGCGTGCCTTGCCGACAGTTTTCCGTTTCTAAGCCTGGAAAAACGTTGGAGGCAGAGGTTTTCGGAAATGGGGGTCGAGACAAGGGAGGAATTCAGGGATACAAGTTGATATGTCGCCCATATTCCACGCGTGTCTGTAACCTAATATACCAATGCCATATCGATGAGCTTGGAAGACTCACCAATGAAACTGAGAATCCCTGACGGGCTGCAAGTTAAGCAAGATATAATGGCATCGGTATCGCTGGTCGAGCTTGCGATCGGTATCTCGCAAGTTCCGATTGGAACAATGTCGTCTCCCAAGAGCACAAGTCGTACGTGCAAGATCATGCTGGTCTGACAGCAAGTGATGGCAACACGGCCACATGAGTCCGTGTCGTCTTGTAAGAAGATACACGATTTGCGAGGGAAGATGAAGGTTTCCAGGTGTTCGCGTTCTCCAGGCCAATCCAATTGTTTTTTTATATCCACCTGTGCGTCCACGAGAAACAGACTCCCATTTCCCGAAACGAATAATAGGGGTACTGTGTCATGACCTGTACCACATATTCGAACAGGTGGGACATCAACCTAGGACGGTGTCAGAGAGAGTCATTGGGTCTCAAGGTAAGAAGAGCGTACTACAACCACAGCAGTCTTCTCGCATGTTGCGACTCTTGAACCGGAAAGGCTTTGTCGTATCACCCAGATAGTACGCCCACGATGTTCTTTGGGGAGGCCCGAGCCATGTCTTAAGAGTGCGTAGCTGATAACCGACTTGTTCCCGTCCTCCGTAATATGCAAACTGAAGACAGGTATTGCGAAAGTGACATGCTTGCCAACAGAATACGATGCTACAGCATGGAGGTTGTGGAGCTGCACTTGGATCAGGCTTGGTCGCAGCTAGAATAAAACAACATTTTACTGACATCCCAGACGTGAATACCGTCTGCTTGTGCGGTCACCGTGGCATAACCGGGAAAGTCACTGTTGTGAGTCGTGTAAATAGCCTCGTGGCATAAGGTCTTTTGCGAGGCGGTACTGCCGAGATACAGCTGGAATGGCTCGCCGATGATGGTCGAGCTCATCGAGGTCGACGCTGCCGTCAGATTATTGGGCGTGGGAGAGTGACGATCGCTTTGCCAGCTCCAACGGACCACGACACGCCCTAACTTGCAACCACCACCGTCCTCGACGTCGGGCTCGGGTTCACAAGATGGCCGAACCACCAGCAAGACAAGGTGCCCAGGCTCAGCAGGAGGACAATGGCACCATCCGCAAAGTATTGGGTGCTGTCCAGGTATGACATCTCAACGTATACCTCCAGTCCAGCCCTCAATGTTACATTGTGGTATAGCAAGTGTTTCTGATATGGGCTTTTTCGCAACTCGGTGAGTACGAGAAAACGTGAGCTCTGTTCAAAACTGAGTTCTTTGCAGCGATGAAGCTTTTTGCCCCTACGAAGCCTCAGACAACTCCGGTTCCCTCTCCCGGAGGCGAAGCACCCCCTTCCGTCGGTCAAGTGAGCCCCTTCCTTCTCCCACCACAACAGGCCCACCTTGCATGGACGCTTGGGCAGCCGCTCTCCATGCATGTACACTTTTCGACATCTCCCACCGGCGACGTGTTTTCGCGTCAATGGACCTCTGGCTGGAGAGAAGACCAGGACAAGAATTTACCTTCTTTTGTATGGTCAAATATTACGTTTGGAAATTGGAACGAACATAGATCTGAATACCTTGATATTACCCTACCCGAGGTATACCCACAGTTGTCGTGCGTTGCACACCGTCTCACTCGAATTAGGCTGTTCAACGCAATGCGTCTCTCTGGGCGGATATCTTCCTTACGAAGGAGGGAGCAAGTCCGGACCCATCTGATCCATCATTTGACGCCCAGTCCGTACACCACATTCGCAAACGTTGGTTCATTTCTGCAATTCTTCCGATAGTTGCTTCTTACCTAGCTTGTGACCTAGTTTTGACTAGGTATCTACCTAGGGCCAAGATACGCAAAGAGAAAAACCTTTTGAGTAATCTCGATGACGCGCAGGGACAGGAGGAAGAGGTATCTGCTTGGCTTGTTGCCTGGTCCATCATTCTAATCTGACTTTGCAAGGTAATTGAGGAAGACGTGGTTGTTTCACATTGGTACAGGGTGAGCCACAGCCGCTGACTACGCAGCCAGTGGTTGATATCCAGCACAGAACTTGACCTTGGCTCTCATCTCCGATGGGACCGTTATTGCATTTGACAAACTACCTCCGGTTACATCTGAACGTGAGTATGTCTTATTGTCGACCGGGCGATGCTTATGCCGCAAAAGATGTCCACTTGGTTCCTGGCGCGAGGGACGCAACTGGAACCAAAGGCTTTTACAAACCAGTTGTCTTCCCAAATGATTTCTGGTTGCTGCGCTCCCACCTCACGGAGATTAATACCACAACCCCTAACTTGCCATTGCAAATAACATTCCAGCCAATGTCCTACTTGAAATTTCAATTGTTCGCATCAATGACACGTGGCTTCGATGAAGCGATAAAGCAACAGGGTGGTGGTACCGGCGCAGAGCTGGACGAAGTGAAAAGAATGTTGCTCGAGACCAATCCGTGGTTCCTTGCCTTAACCGGACTTGTTAGTATCCTGCACACGGTGTGAGTTCGGCTGAGATCTATGTCGGCTAGCCTGGCTGACTGGTACAGATTTGAGATGCTCGCATTCAAGTCTGATGTGTCACATTGGCGTCAACGGAAGGAACTCGTGGGGGTGTCCGTCAGGTAAGCGTGTGTGGCATCGTATTGTGTTCACTCCTCTGATTGTACTTGCCGACCCCGCAGAACGGTATGCCCCTCGCTTACAGGGGGTGAACTCACGCTCATGCCACACATCTGATATATTTCCAGATTATAACCAACGTGTTTGTCCAGACCGTGATTCTCCTCTATCTCATCGACAACAATACAGACACGAGTTGGATGATTCTTCTCGGCTCTGGAATGGGTGTCCTTATCGAAGCTTGGAAGGCAAGCTTGTGACCGATTACTGCGCTTGTGTTAACAATACTATCAGATTACAAAAGCGGTTGACATCCGCATTGTGCCTTCGCTTGGCGGATCGATGTTCCCTTATTCGTTGAGTATTAAAGGTACGACCTCGAACACGTTTTGATGCTGGGCATGCTACAAATAACATGTTCAGATAAGCACGCCCTCAGCGAGGACGAGAAAAGGACACAGGAGTAAGTGGGCTGGAAATGTCGAACAGATCTCTAGTGCTGACGGGGATCTCCAGATACGACAAGCTTGCATTCCGATATGTCTCTTATGTGGCCATCCCGCTTCTGGCGGCATATAGTATCTATTCGCTTGTTTATGAGTCCCACAGGGGCTGGTACAGTTACATCATCTCGACATTGACCTCTTTTGTGTACATGTTTGGATTTGTAAGTGTATCGGGCGACTCTGATCACATTGGCAACGTTCCCTGACGACGATTGTGCAGGCACAACTAATACCCCAGCTCATCATCAACTATAAGCTAAAGGTCCGTCGTTGCCATGTCTGCCGATTGCGGCTTCTTATTGGCGAACTCCGACAGAGTGTTGCTCACATGCCAATGAAAGCAATGATTTATAAAACACTGTCGACCGTGGTAGACGACCTGTTTGCGTAAGATCACAAACTGTTACTATGCGATCACATGGTTCACGCGACTACTACTCTGCAGGTTTTGTATCAAGATGCCAACGCTCCATCGGCTCGCGTGCTTCCGGGACGACCTTGTGTTTTTGGTATTCTTGTACCAGGTGGGCGCCTGTGCTATCTATGGTGCGCAGCACCGGTCTAACATATTGTCCGTGTCGACACTCAGCGGTGGATATATCGCATCGATCCCAAACGAGTGAATGAATACGGTCAAGTGATGGTTGAAGATGCCGTCAAGGCTGACGAAAACGGAGAGACGAAGAAGGACAAGTAATGACGGGTGCATTACAGAATGGAGAGGTAAGGCCTCGCGGTGGCAGCACCTGCACTCGAATAATCTTAATGCGATTTACCAGTCGCATTAACTCCCGTGCCTCTGGTGTGTTGTTGGGTATACTTATTGTAGAGCGATGCTTCTGCTACCAGTGCTGCTGGTGACTCGAAAAATAGAGGCATTTGTGTGAAAAAGGGAATTCTAAAAATGTCGAAAACTGCGGTTAATTTATTTACAGTAAATTGGCATCGGATCTGTGAATTCCGGGTGAGAGTGTGACCGTGGCAAAACAATGCCCCCATATCTCCTTTTTTGGATTGCGAAACATGCATGTACACGGCACCGGTCATATTCATCTAATCCGCTGGTGGAACCCGCCTGCACCGCTAACCGCTGGTTGTCCCATCTTTCCTTTTCCCCTCCACCAGCGCAGTCCGTCACAGATGGCGGAGGTGCCCCAGACTCAGCCTTCAAGGGCCTGCAAATGTCTCAACGTTCGCATATGGCCACAGCTTCACCCGGAGAAACTCCCCGATTTTCTCATAGCTGCCGCCGCTGACTCGGGCTATGCGCCGACGTACGTCGGTGACAAGGGCATCTCCATTGTAGGTCGCAGTGAGACCTAACTTTTTTTCAACTGATCTTTCTTTCTCTTGAGGCTCATCCACAAGTCACTATGAGGACGAGGAAAATCGGCCCACCCATCGCGGACTCCTCTCGATGCATCCGATTCACGACGCTCACTTGTCTCCTCTGTCAGACGGTGGCATATCGTGTCCAGCAGCTTGTGGCATCCGATGTGGATATCCAGGAAGGCCCGTTGCTCCCCTCTCCCGACTGGGTAGAGCAGGAAACCCTCCTCAGTAGTTGTGGGTGGATTGAAGTGCACAAGGACTGTCTCGTGAGTGCTTGACTGGTTTCACCCCCCCTTTTCCACCCCCCCGGCTGGAGCAATGTCAACAATTACCTTGGTTTCATTTGTCTCGTTTGTCATACGGACGTGTGTGACCGAGTTCTGCTTTGTCCGCCAACACAGCATGTCTTTTTTGGGGGGGACATTCACTATTACTCTATGGTGTTGACTCGTCATTGTTTTAGCTTACGGAGGACGTTACGCGACTGTTGTCTTCGTCTGTGTATTCGTCTACCTTCGGCATCGCTTTACCTCAGAACATGATCCCATCGGCGACACCGACGCAGCCAACTCACGAGAGTAATCAGCAGTCTCCTGCGCAAGACACCTCCCCTGTGGGACCTTTCTTGTACAATTTGAAGCCACTCTTTCTTCCGGCACCTTTCGTACCCTCTCACCCCGTTTTTGCTCATCTATCGTCGATCGCTGTGAAGGCTTCCGAGCAACTCAGATCGTTAGCGGAGGAGCAAATAGCGGCGGTCGTTCGAGATAAGTGTGCAGAACTGGAGCAAACAGATGACAGACTACGACATGATGTGGAGGCTCTTTGGCGAAAGTTCGTTGAGACTATGGGTGAGGTGGAGAAGCAGTTAGGACCCAGAGCCGATGAGACGAGGAGGCGGGACAGTTCACGTGGGGTTTCGTTGTCAACATTTGGAGTCTCAGGGACGCCTCTGGTCTCCATTCGGAATTTTGTGCCAACCCCAAGCAGAACGCCAAGAATGATGTCCCCATCATCCTCGCGTTCCAGGATTTCCTCTCTTTCAGCATCATTGGCGACCTCGGCATTCTACCATGACCGCACGGCTCAGGAACCAACTGAGCCGCGCGACCGGTCTCCAAGCGGCAGTCCCCGATCACCACCTCCGTACTCGTCTCATCCATCTTCGCTCGGCTCAGAGAGCCCGATTTCGTCATCGCTCGAAATTTCCCCTGGATTATCCCTGCGCAAGAGTTCAGACAGCGTCGTGCAACCTTTCAAACGAAGTATGGACGAAGCGAGGGACACAGCCGTCAGCTTTAGGTACTTTACGATCTTGGAAGCTGATGTGACTCGTGCACGTCAGCTGCAGGGTGCTTCCCAGCCAGACGCCAGAAGTGAAGGTGCTCCTAAGGCTGGTGAATCAGCTAGAGAGACTGGAAGTTCAAACACCGCGAAAGTAAACACGCCAGACAGGGTGGCCGAGGAAGCACACCCACCGGAGAGCTCTGATCGGAACACGATGCCGCCTGCGGATGAGACACCGCGAAGGAGGAAGGTCAAGTTCGATATCAAAGCGGAAGTCGTCACAGGGGACGGGGTAAGCCCGAGAGTCAATGCTGAATCTCAGGAGAACGAGGGTAAGGGTTGTGGTTCTCGTCGTCTGTTTGCCGGGAATTGATAACACCCGTAGAGCTGATATTTGACTTGGAAGATTCAAGTAGCGGGCTCGAGGCTTCAGATGCCGCTCCCACCCTTCCATTCGCTGAGAATGCACAGGCACGATGTCGAGGACGCTCCCGTATTGCGAGCCTTGGGGCGTTGCCAGCGTCGCTGTCCTCTCTCCGGCCGAAGTCACTCCCGCCTTATTCTATCCTTCACTCCAAAGCCACCGAAGAACCCACGACCAGCGCATCCAATAACGGTGCCTTACCTACAATCCCACCCGCCCTACTGTTGCAGGAAGCTCGATCCGAATACCCTGAACAACCCGATCCACAAGAAGAAGAGATATTGAAATTGGTCGCGGCAAATACCCCGAGTCATAGAAGTGCGTGGAAACGAAATAGTAAGGCGTGGAAACTGTTCGTGAGCAGACGGCGGAATGGCGTGCCTGGGGCCTTGATACCAGAGGAGACTGAGGATGGCTCTGGACAGGTGGCAGACACCACGGATGGCAGTGACTGGGGTAGTTCGAGGGGTAAGTTTTACCCCTTGACGTTGATAATTGTGGCTCATGGAACAGACATACGATGGTCTTTGGGAGACGCCGGATTCCCCGCTTCGTTACCTATCGATATTGGCCCGTTATCTCGTCAGAGGGAGCCACTGTCGCTGGCGTCGTATCAGCCCCAAACATCGCTTTCAGATCGAGCAGGTGGTCGACGACATACTTCGTCAGCCACCCTGCGCAGGGCTTCGTATGCGGAACGAGATCGTTCCAGAGCTATAGATCCCGGTGCCCTCGACTTTATCGTAGGAGACGGGGAAGAAGCGGAGGATGACGAGAGTGACGAAGAGCCTAGCAAAGCGAACGTCGCGAACGAAGGACGGGGAAGACAGCGCGCGTTCAAGATCCTCCAGGCCCGAAGTAAGATTCCTGAGGAGGGCATGTGGATGAGTCTCGCATGAACTCCAATTACTGTTTCTGCTTGCAATCTCGTGTGTGTTAATGTGGCTTAGGTTGTGGCTTGGCGTGTAAACGTTTCTTTTTTGCTTTCTTTACATTATTCTATCAGTAATACCGTAGCTTTGCTTCATGTAGCATCGTCGTTGCAATTGTCGAGTATTACCCGTGCATTTTGTTATCATTCTGCAAATCCGGGTGCCTTGACTCCGTCAGGAAATTTATAACAGATTCCTTGATTGACGCTAGAATTTCCATGTTTTCACACACTCCTACATGAGAAAAGAAGTCATCCAGCAAGTTGTGAAATCACTGATAGCGTGAACGTGCACTTCAAGCTGATTGCAGGACCTTCCACTTAACCATCATGCATGAGATTGAGATCCTGGGACACCCCGCTGGGCTAATTCGGCCATCTTGCAGCAATGACCCCTACGGTATATAAATGTGTCTAGAGATCGTCTCTAACCGATCTGCATCGCTGGTTCAAGCCATATTATATGAGTAAGAATAGGACGGGAGTCGCTTCATGTCACGGTGTTTCACTCGGACAGCTAGGGCAAGTTGGGAACGGTCACCCTTACGAATATGGGTCAGTGCCAGGGTTCTTTGTCCAGGATGATGATCCAGAAAAAAAAAAAAAGAGTACGTTGAAATGGTACACAAATGCACCCGCATTGAGACTGGCGCCCCTTTTTGCCCAAGTTTAGATTGATCTGGGGTCGCCCGTTCAACGTATTCACGTGTGCAGTGCGTCTACACGTGTCTGGCCTCGTGGACCTTCTAGATAACGTGGATGAGGAGATATGGCACAGCCGTGGGTACCGCATCTACCAGCGTATCCTTTTTGGCACCATGTGCGTGGTATTGGCTCTCCAGAAATCGGTGAGGTGGCCCTTTTGGATACTGATGTGATCTCTTCTTTGATATCAGATCGGATGCTAAAGCGAAACAACGATGGAGTGACGTGCGCCTTACTAGGATATATGTGATATGATCTCCAGTTTCAGCGGGCCCACTGCTCACGGAATTGGGCGACCAGCAAGCCCGAGATGGACCCATTCGGCGGCGTGGAAGAAGGAACAATGGTTCGGCATTCCCGTTCCAGGGAATTTTTTTACGCCAGTCTGTTGACACGCACGACGCAGACGGACCAGCTTTACATTTGATGATTCGATCGTCCCCGGGCTCAAGGTGACCAACCATCATTGAGGTGAGCTCGACGACCCATCTCCTTGAGAAACATCCCATGCTGTTGTGCATTTTCACAGAACCTTTAACATCTGATAAACGACGTTCGTTCTCAGAAAGGCACGAGAAATCTCTAAAACACCTGTTTCAGGATGGTTTCACCGAAGAGGATGAACTCTGCGCGTTGTTGAGGGTGGTAGGAGGGCGTTGGGTGCAATATTCGACGATGACGAGAACCAAGGTGTGCACCGGTCGTGTGTTTACCCGATATCAGCAAGTTATAGTCATCGGTTGAGTTTATCACATGGCACGGAGGAGCACTCTCGAATTTTGTAAGGCACCATTCTCCGGGTCTCCCAGCGGGGGGTAAGTCTCAGCGTTTGTCGATTAGCACACTTGACTGCGACCCCAGCTAGTGTGTCGTCGTCTGCGTCCCGTAAGGGAAACGCTTTATGACGCCCCTCGTTATTCTCTTGAGGTTGCTCTCGCTCACCTTATCTCAGAGCGGTCCTTGCGTTCGCTCCTTCCCAATAGTTGCGATGACGTCAAGGTCAGGTGTGCGAGAAGTTATCCCAGGGTTGGCAAACGTTGGCAAGGAAATTAAATCCACTCCACCGTTGTATGAGGTTTGGGAGGAGAATGGCATCAGATCGGGGTTGTGGACCGTCATCACTGCCAACTCATTACTGCCAACTGACCTTACACAGAACAAGGAACGCAGTAAGTCGGGACAAGAATGTATCACGTTTGTGATGGAGCACGCGGAAGCGGGTACAACGTGCCCCGCGGCTCTATACGAATGCCGAGCGCGGTTTGTCCCGCATCAAGGCCGTGAGATATCGTTCTTCGTCGTTATTAATGTTGCGTTCTTGCTGTGAGAGCCGTGTATGTATGTTTCTTCCCTCCGATCGTTTTCGAGGGGCCACAAGATCTCGTGCGTACCTTTGCTTGTATAATGATGCTAGGGCTGAGCTACACCGCGCCATGTATGGCGGTACGTTGCCCTGTGGCCGAGCCACGTATTTCACGTGTCCGCACACCTCGGGCTGATTTGAAACCAAATAGCTCCGCATCCCAGCGTTGATGTATTCGCGCCCATACGTTCCTTCATATCTGGTGGATATTGGTGGGATATACCTCGCAAATTGGGTGTACTCCTTAATAATTTGGCGCGCTTCTTGATTGAAACGGGCCTATCACCAGGAAATAACGCGCACAGCATGGAGCAGCGCTATAACAGGAAGACCGCCTTGATGGCCCAGATAAGTGATGCGCTGTACGAGGGACACATGCTCTAGCAGTAAAGAGGTACCAATGGATACGAACCTCATCTTTATGTGGAATACCAGCG
Organism: Hortiboletus flavorubellus; assembly: GCA_038093115.1. Lineage (NCBI taxonomy): Eukaryota > Fungi > Basidiomycota > Agaricomycetes > Boletales > Boletaceae > Hortiboletus > Hortiboletus flavorubellus. Next base: position 2,414 of record JBBPRR010000836.1, on the reverse strand, counting down.
CGACAATGCACAAGGATAGCATGAGATCCAACGATGTTGTACAGAATGTCGCTATCCGGGCCACAACATCATTTTCAACGAAAAGGAAAGTGGGGTAAGTTGTCGAATAGAGGTCCGTGGAGGCATGTGGGACAGGGGTTTGTAAGGACCCGATTTGGTTCCCTTCTATCGCCCCGGAGCCACTAGAGCTGCTTGCCAAGTTCCATCTCCCGTCTGCACGGGACATAACGAGGCCGTCTAATAATTTCCGCGATCAGATCGAGCGACTGTCATCAGTGGTCTAGTTTGGACGAAATGAAATCTTCCGTTGTTCACCTCTTCGACGTTGGAGTCAGCGGGCAGGTTTGGCCAAGGGCTGTCATCCTATTCGATCCAATCGTGCGGCCGCTCCGCGAGGTTGTTCGCAATTCTCCAGCGGCGGCAAGCTTTTGTAGACGTCCCGGACAAGGGCGAGTGCAGGAAACAGTGCCTTGGTTCCGCGTGGTACATATCCGATTGAGGCATCGCTCCGGGATCCCCGAGACCCGTCGTGAATGCACTCGATAATGGGCCGCGACTTCCAAGGTCTGAGCGCTCAAGCCCTATGGTAGCCCTCTGTATGGCGGCAACCAAGGGGGTGTGTTACGGTATACCCCTGACTTCGAGTCCGAGATAGCGGCCGGACCCCCGTTTTACTTGAGGCATTACGCCCGGTGATTATATTTAGCGACGGAGCAGGTGCGGCTCCATTTTGTGCCGAGAGCACAAAATGGAAGTAGGTACAGTCTAAAAAGAAGAACCGCTAGCAACCGAGCAGCGTTATACCCAGAAAATTAGGAACCAATTCCCCATTATGCGAAGTATGCGTGGAACACGATCAATCCTGCAACAGGCCCTCCAGAAAGGAGCAGTCTGGGATTTGCCCATACCTAGAATGAAATCGTTCTGTGCAAGCAGTGGATCTTAAAAGCGTGATGAATTACCGGAGACTGGTGGCGTGATCCAGAAACAATTGGAGCGTGTGGGGCAGACGGGGATGAAGTTGTGAGACTTGAAACGTTAACTTCTGTCACCTACACTCAGACCTGCTGCGATTGGACCATGGGAGGGATCCACGTGCGAGGTAGATTAACGTATACGGGAGTGACCCAACGTCATCGCGACGGCTGCTAGCCAAGACCTTGGCAGTCAATTATCGACCATTTGAGCATACCGACAGGCGATGAATCACGTTTACGTTGATGGGCTGTTTGACTCATGAAGGCCGGTGTGCCAGAAGAGCACTCGAGATTTGTTCGCGTTCACCGTCCTCGAGCAGATCTTGATTCATGAAGGCCAACGTGCCAGAAGAAGAGGCACTGGAGACCGTCCGCATTCACCATCTTCGAATGGATCTGCAAGCCCAAAGTCAACCAGATAAGCCTTCAGCTCGCCAGACCTGGGAAGCAGGATGTTATGTGGTTTAATATCTCTGTGGAGGACACCCCTGTCGTGAATTTACTCAATGTTCCAAATCTGTACCTAGTCAACACAACCCGCGTCCGTAGAGGGGCTGCTATTGCTCACCAATTGTCGACCGAGGGTATAAACCGTAGGAGTGAGGAGTGATCTCCCCGAAGACCGCATAAACGCGTCAACGTTTGCACCCGAGGAGCTCGACGATTAAAATATTGTGTCCACGGAAACTGACCGCCTGATAAAATTTTGGTACCCCGTCGATCCCTTTGAGCGCGTTGTAAGCAGCGATCTCGTTACAAGTGACTCAGTGCCTCCGCATTCGACCTTGAATGCGACAACTTCCTTTGAGATTGTGTCTTCACCAGGTACAACAATACCTGCAAAACGTATCAAATTTCAAGGAGATGGTTCAGACGTCGTTATTAACGATAACTAAAAGAGAATGCGCACCATAGTCTCCCCTCCCAGCGCACACTCCAGGATTTAGTTCATATCGTTTCATAGCAACTTTCAAGGCGTATAAGAGGCCTGAAATATTGCCGTTACACATTTTTACCACTGAGTGTGTGGTTATAGAACCGCGAGAGACACGGTAACGTAGGTGTTCCGAAAACCTTTCACAATGCCAGGATTTCCACGCAACGGTCGAAGCCAGAGTCTCTTCAAGACATGAGAGCTTGAGGGAGCTCCGTCATGCCCGGGAGTAGGGAAGCGGCTTATTGTTCCCACGCTCAATATACGACTGAAACCTTGAGTCGTCGATGGCCCATTTTAGAGTATGTTGCCATCGATCAAGTACCGGTACATGGACATTGACTACCAAGAAACAACTCGTAATACTGATCCAAGAGAGCTATTTCCACAGCATAGTCGTGGGACACGCTTATGACCTCGTCCGTCACTCTAATTTGATCTTGATCATTCTTACTCTCACCAGTGCCCGAGGTGCTGGTGAAGAGTTACTTGCAACTGGGGTT
>JBBPRR010000835.1:0-15709 GCA_038093115.1 Hortiboletus flavorubellus | reverse complement strand
ATGGCAACGTTGGGGATTTAACCGACCACAGCAATGTGGCTCAGGTCATTTCCATCATACCAGCCACTTTTTGCATCGGGACTATCATCGCGTGCGTTTGTGCATCTGACCGATGTGCTGAACTTCCAAGGCTCACACTACTCTGTAGTTCGCTATATGGCGGTGCACTTGCGACACCGCAAGAGCGATGGCCCCGTATCTTTGGGGGTGAATTCTGGACGATGTATCCGTACTTCCTCCGTCCTTGGTATCGGGGTGTTTCACCTTGTTAACGTTCTGGGTCTGTGTGATATCCATTGAGGAGGTAGGACATAGACGCGCTTCGGAGTGGCCAGGATTCACGCGTTCTTTTAGTCTTTTGGGGTCGAAAACGAGGAAAAAGCGTGGATCGGAAAGGCCCACAGTCGAAACTTCTCCGGATAACCCCCCCCCACGAACAACGCACGACCCATCCCGATGTTGACCCTCTTGAAAACCTACTCCGTGGTACCTATCGCCAACTACGTAACATTGGGACTCGTAAAAATCAGCATCATTGCTCTTCTGCCAATGTTATTCGTCGCCCATTGAAATCGGTGGACTCTCGCCCTCCGTCATCGGCATCTCCTTGGCAATGCTGGGAATCGTGGACGGCAGTGTACAGGCGTTATTCGCCACCAACATCATGGAATGGATCGGTGCCAAGAGCGTTTTGTTGGTCTATTCTCTCTTTTTACCCGCTGATCTTTTTACCAGTTATGAGCGCTGTCGTTATGGCACAGGAAAAAGTCGGACCCCTAATCTGGGTCCTTCTCGTTGTCCAGCTGCTATGCATGGTCCTCGTGGACCTGTCCTATAGTGCGTTCATCCATTCACTGGGAAATCAGCGCTCTCACATTCGTCGCGTACCTGTCGTCTTTATGTTTGTCACGAGAGCGGCTCCTAACAAAGTGTCTCTGGGCTCAACGAACGGGCTCAACCAGAGTCTGACGTCGCTCGCGCGCGTGATCGGATCAGCATTGACGACCTCCTTCTTTGCCGTTTCCAAGGAGTACAATGTCCGGGGTGGTAATTTGGTTTATGTGATCCTGGCAACACTCGCCGCGATCTTGGTTGTGTTGTCGCAACGTTTGCCAGACTTGAAAGACGAAGAGTAGGGACGTCCAATAATTTGAACAGAGACATACCAGTAGCACAATATCACAGGCTAAACCAATCAGTTGCATTTGCAACCTACGAGGAATACGCGAGAATGATCGAGGGCAGAGCCTCGCATCCAAAGTACATCCCATTTGCAGATCTGCATCGTCGGCATTACGTGCGATGATGATGGGTGATACAATGCGTCGGCATAGTAGGTAAGAGCCACAGTCAACCACGAGACTCCCGTCAATGCTGCATGGCGTCCCCTTTTCCCGTCTTTGCAAGTTCGTTTCTACAGATCCGATCGTCCGCGCGTCGCGTCAGGTCGAAATACCTCCAAGGCGCTCGTGCAACGGGCCAGACTCACCGTAGCTGGACGCTAAATTCGTCCTCGATATCGTCGTCGTCCCAGTTATCCTCCCAAAGCTTGTCCCCGCTCGCGTTGGCAGCCCCCGGCGCGGAACCGTTCAAGTGTGCCAGATCTGTCTGCGAATCGTCCCAGTCTAATAACACCCCGTCCGTCGTCTCAGCGCCCGACAGTGACATGGGCGCGCGCGCGCGTTCCGACTCACCTGCACACGGGAATTCCTCAAACTCGTCGTCTTCTTCTAGAACCCCGAGATGTGGAGTGTCGTCGGATTTTGGCTTTTCTGGTGCCTTTGAGGCGTTCTCGTTTGGCTTGGAGGTGTTTGGCGTGGATGATGACATGGTCTGGATACGAAGAGTCGACCTGGTGGATGGATGGTACGCGTCGCACCGTGAGAAGTTTTGCACCCACGCGGCTCGGTGATCGCATCTTCTGCAACCCCTTCGGGACACGGAATGGCGGGAAACGGCTTCCAGACGATATTACGGACTCGCAGTACTAGTGTAGTATAAACAACGAATACATAAATAAAATAAGAATAGGCCACGGGTCCTTTCGGAAGAATGTTCAAAAGCAAAGACTTCTAACTGCAGCGGCAGCATCTACGAAGAATAAGGAAACATGACCGTCGTCGGGAGGTCGTCCGGGGCCTCCACATCAGAACACGCGTCAGACAGATCGCTGTCGGTCGTCGAACTGTTGTCGGTGTTATCAGATAGAGGATAGCGCTCGCTGTCATGCTTTGAGCCCGCGGAGCCAGGTTTCCTGTGTTTCAACAGTGAAACAGGTGGAGTAGCAGGGAAACTCGGTGCTTTGATAAGAACACGCAAAGGGGGAATGGTCGAAATAACGACTTCGGGACGTCTACATGGAATTCGGATGTAGACCTTCTCCGCAGGGGTCGGCTTCGAAGCAGGCCCAGTCAGAATTTTACTTGGCGTTGGCCGAGTAGATTTTTTGTCGCTACGAGGTTTCCGAGGAGCGCTGCAGGGCCCATCCGAGGATATTCGTTCTCGAGAAGAAGTAGCTTTGCTGGCTCTCTGGTTCGTCATCAATCGCCTTTTGGCAGGTGGGGCTGTCACCTCAGCATGTTCATCCGACGCGGCTTCCTCGCGCTTGCGTTTCCGCTCGAGCACGGCTTCCTTGGCTGCAGCTTCCTTGGCAATTTCATCCATCAAGATATGCGCAAAGGTTTGGGCATCGCCTTGTACCCAAGCATCGAATACCCCGTCCCACTCCCGAGTAGGCACAGGAAAGTCGAGGTTGAGATATATCGACTTGATGGGAGGACAGCCATCCTTGGACTCCAATGATCGACTGGATGACGGAGATGAGGTCGGTGTGCGCGTAGGAGTAGAATCTGGAATGTCCTTGGATGAGCTGGAGCCACGAGACCGTACGGCCTTTGAAAACTCGCGGACGATGCGCTTGGTACCTGGAACCCTCAAGCTGGTACCCACCACCAGGAGGACGTCCGCACCACTGCGGCCCTTTCCTTTGGATCCTCCAATGAGATCTCTCCTGACAATCTCCCCCACGCCTTCGCCGTTCTTGTGCAACTCGTTGTACAATACGACGCTTGGACGGAGCTTGCCCACGCCGCGAGCACGCTTGCCAACCAGCTGCCGCGTCTCTTCCATCTGTGTGCATTCCGGACAGCGTGGGGGTGTTCCCGATGTCAACGAGTCCATGTAATTTTCAAGCGGAAACGTGTGAGTACACGTTTGACAGTGCAGCGTTTGAAGCGTGCCGTGTAGAGGGATGCATCGAGGCACCTCGGCTGTAGGTGATGGTAAACGTGAATTAGGTTGGGAAGTAGAAGGTTGTGATGGGGTGCAACGCGCAGATGTGGTGGGATCTGCAGGACCTGTGGTGGGAGACGTCTTTGCCCTTGATCGCGGCTTGGAGCGCCTGTCTTCGAAGTCGGGCACACCGAATGACAGACCAGATTTTGATTCTATCGCGTCGATGTTTTGTGTGTACACGCGCAAAAGCCTCCCGCGGTCGTCAAGGACGCGAAGCAACTGATGGAAGGGCGTGGGGCTGGCCGCCTGCGATAGCTCGGATAACTGAGCGATCATTTGACAGAATAACGAGGTTGTGTGCTCTGACTGAGAGGATTGTGAGCGTGATTTTGGATGTGGGGCGGAAGGTGCTCACATTGAACACGGATGCGTCAAAGAGATCCTTTCCGGAGGTGAGTGCCTCCTTGGGATTGTCCCGCTTTAGGGTCTGGAACAAACCGGTTGGAGATCGGAAGTCGGGTATTCCAGCTTGGACAGAGATGCCCGCGCCTGGAATAGATTGCAAGATAAAGGGTTGGTATTCCGAACGATCCCGAGGACTATCAGGGGAGGAAGACGCACCACAGACGACGACCAAGCGCCTTGCCTTCAAGATTGTTCTGAGCGCCGTGCGGAGGTGGTGTTGGACATCGTCTGGATGTACGAGGAAGGGAGGTGAGGCAGGTGGAGACTGATTTTCGCGGAGGGGGACAAAGAGGGTCATTTCTGGCCTTGTGCGATGTGAACAATGGCCAGGTTGAAAACCAAAGGGGGCGCCTCCCTTATCCGAGCACTTTCCGCTGTGGCGCGGGAACACACCACACCTGGCACACCACTCCACTCCGAGTCGTCTTGCTTTGTCCCCTTTGCTTTCAATGCGTAGATACCAGTATTTAATCCCCTCCCCATGGCACCGCAACGTCAACACCCAAGCATGTCCGATTTGTGCGTCCCAACACACACCCTCACCCTCTGCGTAGCCCACTACTGGCGCGGCCGTTCGTCCGACGGCCAGCGCTTTCCCCTCCACTGGGCCCTCTTCCTCATATCGAACGCAACGATCCAGTCACTGCGTGCGAGCAGCTCGGGCAGAGACGCTGCAGAGCAGGTCGACCACTGGGGCACGTGCTACCAAGCCATCGGCAACATCGACACCTTCGCCTACTCCCGGACAGAGTACGAATGCATGGAAATACTCGCAGACGCCTACAGGGGTTGTCTTGCCCTTGGCAACATCGACCCCGACAGATCAGCCGAAGCCGAATCCCTGATGCAGCAGGTCGTCGTGCATCGAGGCAGAGAGGATTGGAATTGCCAGAGCTGGGTACTCGCGGCAGTTGACAAGCTCAAGGCGAATGGCCTCTTGCCACCCCATGTTTCATCCGACCACATCCGCAGTGGGCTTGAGGAGGTTCTCCGCAAATGGATGCCCTAAGTACACACGGTACCGTCCCTCTGCTTTCACTCTCGAGCCTGACCGTCGAGCTTCCCTGCAGCACACCCTCATTATATGTACCATAGAACACGGAAGCTCTCAAGTACTGTAAATACTACTTACAATGACACTGTTGCTGTCGCATGGATCAAATGACGTTCAATGAATTAGTCCACGCAACCCTCGGTATGCAAGCGGTGCCTATCGCATAAGAAACAAACGTTGCAATGCAACACCAAAATGGCGTGGCACCCTGAAAGGGTACGACGGTAGGGATGGCCACAAGCTCAACTCGTACTCCCAGGAGTAATCTGCTTGGGAATTTCCCGAGAATTCTTTGTCAACAGGTACTTTCTTATCAGGCACGTTAACCGGGACTCGGGAAATGTGCTGACTCACCTGAAGACCAGCTATTATAGTCACCCGACGGTAAGTTGGTCTTCGGTGAAGCCGAGCAGAGGCTTACCTCGTGTCTGGCCCGTCGGAACAAGGGATGCTTGCAATTGGGAATCAGATATGACGAGGTAATTCAAGAGCAGCCAAGACATGGTACTAGGAAGGGACAGGGAATTCTGATCCGAATAAAAGACAGGTCCGTGCTTTGTAACTGCACAACATACACAACTCGGCCCGTAATAATTGCCCGCGGGAACGTCGAGAATTATGCATAATTAGCGAAAATGGGAGGTAGTACAAGACGTGCTGGACAATCCGGTGAAATGCGAGGAGCGACTGGAGAGCGTCAAAGTACCGAAGCGGTCATTGTACTGATAGTGCGGGGGCGATTATCGGATCCTTGCATGCCTTGGCCGGGTTCGCAGTAGGTGGCGAGGTGTATGATTCGGCCAGCTTTCGGAAAATCTGCCGAGGGACATTTATGAAGGGGAAGACGACAGAAGGAGGGACTGACCTGAATGTAGCGATCCATGGGCTGTACACCGTTCAAGGCCAACTTTCCGTCGATGATGACGAACGGTACCCCATTGACGCCGTTCGCTCTAGCGGCCTCGGTCATCTTTTCTACACAATCCAGAGCTTCTGTGGACTTGAGAAACTCGACTGCCTGGAAGGCATCTGAGGAAAGAGGACGGGACGAAGGGGGAGAACGCACCCTCTCTCTGTTCATGAGGCCAACCTTGACGGCGACATCTGCGAGAAAACTGTCGCGACTGATATCCTCACCCCTGGTGCAGGAGGCATCGAAGATGAGAGTGTTGAGTTGTTGCTGCATTTCCTGTCCGCCGACCTGATAGGCTTTCACGGAGAGCCTATGGGCCTGGGTTGATCGACAGAGGACGCCATCTTCGGCCCTAGATGTGATAGGCTGTTCGCGGGGGACACTGGTAGCCAAACAAAGACGTACAATTTCAGGCCAGCCCGTTGGGCCATATCGAGTGCAACTTTCCACTTTGCCTCTGCCTGTTCCTTGCCAAACTTTTTGGCGAGATAGGCATTGCGACTGATGCCCTTGTTTGCGTCGATGAAGTGGGATGAACACATGAGGGTGAATGGACGGAATTCGACGTCAAAGCGGATAGGAAGATCGCGACAGGCTCGGATGGCATCGTGTAGGGACTTGTCGGCAATGTAACAAAAGGTGCAAATCTGGGGGGAGGAGGGTGAGAAGGGCAGAGGGCGAGGCGGAGAGGCGACAGACAAAATCGGATATGACGATGATTTTTACGGGGCGAGGGGGCTCTGGAAGAGACATGGGGGAGGAGGGGACGAGGAAGAGATGAAAAGTGCATGCTGTCGATAATATACACGCCGATTTCCTCAGCATTATCCACCGCATCTGTCAGCATCCCCCGTGACCTCGCTTTCGGTAATATATTCCCACAATCGCTACTACTACACTCAGAATATCGAGTTCACCAGCCCATTTCCGATCGCCGCACCTGCAAGCACTCATCAGCCATGCCCATCATCATCAACACTGCACTCACCAGCACCAAAACCCACTCCACCGGCCGCAGATTGCGCCATCTAGCCACGTTAGTTTCCCTGCCGACAATCCGACACGCGCAAACTCACCGTCTGGCCCAGCCCTCCAAACTTGTTCTTCTTCGCCGGCGCTTGTTGTGGCACCGGCTGTGGCGTCGGCGGGCCGGCGGGCGGCGTGTAAGAATAGTTTACCGCTCCCGGTGGCGGTCCAGGCGGCGCATAGTTCACCGCTCCCGGAGGCGGTCCAGGGGGTGCATAGTTCACTCCTCCCGGAGGCGGTCCAGGGGGTGCATAGTACCCACCCGGAGGCGGGTAGTGTGTGTGTGGCACTGCAGGGTACGCCTGTGGCGATGCTTGGGGCATCGGGTGTGGCAGCGCAGGAGAAGGATACCGCCGCTCTTCAGACCCCTTGGAGTGGAAAGACGAAATCGACTTGCGTGGCTCCGGAACCAGGATTGGAGACAAGCCGCGAGGTGGCAGCTTTGCCACATAGGTGGACGGGAACAAACCTTGTTTGCCTAATCGATTGCGTCCTGTCCACCAGTCTGTGTTCGTCTCCGCGATCACCTCTATGATATCTCCTACTTCAAATGCTAGATCGTTGGGATCCTGCGCCATTCGCATCAGTACCGCACACGACACGTGCAGTGAGCCATCGTACGTCGCTCGACCACCCCCAGATTGCCCGTGCTTCCACTTTTGACGGAGCAGGCGACATACTCAAACGCTGCGTCTTTTGCGTCAGCAGCGCGACCGACGATTCTTCCGAGTGTCTCTCAGGATTCACAGAGAGTCTTGATAAGATCTCTTTTCCATCGGCCTCGGGGATCTGCTTGTGAGCCATAAGTAACTCGACATTTTGCCTGGTTTGAGCAAGTATGTGTCCAAAGAGGGCATGAGGCTCGAACATGCTGGCGGGTGTAGACAACTCGAATTCAAGGGATGGGCTCGAAGTCGTGTTTATAGTGGGGTGGCGCAGCATTACCTCATGTCACGGGCGTGTCGCCATCACGGGCCCAGCAGCTTAGGCTTATACCTACCCTCCGGGGCTAGTCACTCTGCACAAGTCATCATGATGGGGCCATGGCCCCCGCTCGGCACCGATAATTGACCCCGCCGTTGGAGATAAATGCCGACCAAGCTCTGACCGATCTCCACCACCTCTCAGTTTTCAATGGCTACTCCTCGGATTCATCTCGTCTACGTAGGTGTCAGCCATACTGTGACCATCATGTCTCATTGTTCTCCACAGGGCGCCGGTGGCTTTAGTATCGCACCGCCTTCTCCCACGAATGTAACCCCCCGGTGTAACTCGATACACGATGCCCAAGCCATCATCAATGCATATGTCAGCTTCCTCGCCCCAGATTCCCCTTTGGCCATCGATACTTCACGTATCTATGGAGCAGGTACTTCTGAACAGATGCTCGGTCAACTTGACATCAAAAGATGCAAGATTGACACCAAGTGTGTGTTGCAAACCCTCCTAGTGCCTAGGTGCTCACACTCCACCAGGATTTTCCCAAGTGCGGAATCCCCTGCCACCCTGACCGCCCTCCGTATGCGCTTGCAAGAATCCGTGGCAGCGCTCGCACCCCACAAGATCCATACATTGTATCTCCATGCCCCTGATCGTTCTGGCACTCCGATCGAAGAGACGTTGACTGCTATCAACACTTTATACAAAGAAGGGCATTTGTCAGTGTCGACGTCGCGAAACACCTCTTGATAGCTAATTTATGGTTACAGCCAAGAATTCGGCCTGAGCAATTTCAACGCGTGGGAGGTTGCAGAAATCGCCACTCTTTCATCCGAACGCGGATGGTTGAAACCTACTGTGTACCAAGGCGTCTACAATGCAATCGAACGCGGAATCGAGGTCGAGCTCTTGCCATGCTTGCGCAAGTTTGGCCTGAGATTTTATGCTTACAGCCCACTTGCGTATGTGTTCGATATTTGAGGAGTCCGTCGATATACTGACCGTACATATCACAGGGGCGGTCTTCTCACGGGCAAGATCCTTTCAGCGAGAGACATGGATGTGCCCGGTAGTCGCTTTGACTCAAAAGTGTCCTGGGTCACGGCCCTGTTGCGAGATAAGTATGAACCGTTTCTTCCCGTAGTGTTGAAGTTGAAAGAAGGTTTTGTGAGTTTTACATTTCCGTGACCCCTCCGCGTTTCGTACCGATCACTGCTCGTCAGGACACCCAAGGCATCCCCCTTCTAGATGCCGCCCAGCGTTGGCTCCAACACCACTCGGCGCTCAAGCCAGAACATGGGGATGCGGTGGTCATAGGTGCGAGCAACACCTCACAGTTGCAGGCAAACCTGCGTGCTAGGTGAGCTTTGTTGACTTCTGCGAGTCTACTGAGTGATGACATTTCGTAGTGCGGATGGGCCCTTGCCCGAGTCTGCTGTCAAGTTGTTCGAGGATAGTTGGACTACGAACAAGGGAATTGTGGGACACTATGCGCTCTAGAATTACTTGAAATAGCCGTGTCATTTCGATGCTATCTGATATGTATGGAAGCCAGGACAACCGTGCTCCCTTCGGACAAAAGAATTCAGGCTCAATGACCTTCGGCATGTCTGGCATACAAACCAGGCAATCGTCTTGCTTGGTGTCGGTAACACCCCCGAACACCACGTTGGCCGAGCGTCTTAAGTACATACATCCAGTAAGCTGCTGCCTCGTCCCTCTCGTCCTTGTCTCCATAACATCATTTAGACACGACCCGCTGTATGCGTCCTTCTTGCTTGTCGGTATCCGTGGGATCTTCAAAGCGTACCTCACCCTCACCGACCCCGGGCTCTTCCTAAGCATGTTTGTGCTCTTCCCAGAAGTATACCCATGTACGTTTTTCATTTCTTCGTCTGGAAACGAAACGAAACCCAATGAATTTCTCATTGCTCATCTGTTGATGCTGGTGCATTCATGCCTTAAATTAGACCTCCGCCACCCGATCATCACGATGCTCGTACGCACGCACGCAGCACTCCTACCGCTTTTCCATGCGTTATGGGTGACCGAAGGCAGAGGGAACGCCAACTTTTATTACGTCGCAAGCTTGGTGATGGGTGTAGTGGATGCCTGTTTTGCCGGTCTTAGCTCATTATTCGACAGGAATGATTTATATAAACAACTTAAAAACATGTGGCTCATCGGGTCAATCGTATCGTATGTCCAGAGCGAGCCCTCACTCCCAGTGAGAAGTGGGTCTCGCTTGGTATGGCCGAGTACTTCTGGCTCGCGTTGATTATTCCCTATATGCATAGTTTCGACATTCTGTGAGCTCCGCTGCCATGTCCACCTGAAGGACCTTGCGACGCCACCTTGAGCACTCCCGGCTCCATGGGAACCCAGGTCGGGCTCGACCTGTTGCCTACCCTGTGCAGCCCTACTACGCAGACCATCCAAGATACGGCTATCATGATAGCGTGACAGCAGCCGTTTGAAGAATCTCGACATCCATCCGTGTCGGTTTCACCATGGTCACAAAAAAGGTGGCTCTCTGATACGTACTCGCACACTCGGGCAGACAGATAGATCGGCGGGAGCACGACCACGGCGAGGACCGCCAGTGTTGAGACGCCAAGAAACGCTGAGAGGATAGTCACCGCCCACACCGCCTGATCGCGGAGCAGCGTAATGAGGCAATTCCAATGCCGAATGTGGGGTAGCACGGGGTCCCCGATCGACATGAGACCTTCTTCTGACAGCTCTTCATCGATAGCTTTGATCATCTTCTCGACCATGTTGATCACATCGGCTGGAACAAAGATGAGGCACGTTTCGGCCTCCCCCCGCAGGAAAGGAATAGCTTACTTCGGTTTGGAGTCTTGATGCGCCACGGCGACGTGTCGGTCTCGTCGATCAGCGTTCCAGATAGATACAAGTGTTTCAAACTGCCGTATTGAATCGTTTCGCGTGTACGGTCCCGTAGTATCTCTGAAATAACACATCAATTCAGTTCCAAAGTCTTCGTAAGATGCCAGGCAACACTTGCTGTTCTGCGCCAAAATACGCAGCGCGCATGCGGGTCCCATCATCCACGAAGGTGGCCTGGACCGCGCATCGGGTGTGGTAAGTGACCGAGTGTCTGTGAACTCAGTGGTCGTTGTAGCCGGTTGCGTGTGACCTTCTTTAGTGGAGGTTGGGTCCGCTGGGTCTGCCTGTGGCTGGGTGGGCAAATACCCTTCCGGGAGAAGCATCTCGATGATCGCGTATATCCGGGGGCTGATGCCCGCTATGCCGTGCTCTAAAGTCACACAACGTCAGAGAAACCTCTCGGGATGGCGGCTGATGCATACCTATCTGGGCCAACGCAGAGAGAATCGTCACCCTGCTTTCTGAGCCTTCCATGCAGGCATCTGCAGGCGTTTCAAACTCTTGGAGACAAGCTCGCGAGTCCAGGGATCGTCCTCGTCTAGTGAGTGCCTCAGCTACGAGGGACCGATATTGTCATTCCCAATACATACCAAAGGACCGGAAGATGTCCAAACAGACCAGGCTCGTGCGAATTTCTCTCGGCTCTCCCTTTCCCAGCTGTGTTCAGGATCTCGGTGATGTTGTAATTCTTAATCTTCTCCCGCAGGTCAGCTAACTCATGAATCAATATGCGAAGCCAGATCGTGAAAAATGACAGTGGTGATTCATGACCGTGTTGCATGAAGTCTCCAAAGATCTGGAACCCTTCGACTGGGCCTACAGCATCATCGAAATAGTCCAGTCGTAGCATGCCGACGATATGTTTCGGGAGGAGTTCGTTATCCTTTATGGACTCCTTCATGTCACCTAGTGTGATTCTGAGCCACTGGCCTTACCGCACGCGATCTACTTACTGTGTTTCAGACAAGTGGCCCGTGCGTATGCAGCGAGCAGTGCACTGTCCTTGCGCCTCAGCTGACCGACAAAGGCGTCTAACAAGTTGATGTCGCGGAGATAAGCGCGGATGATTGTAGCTAATGAAAACATAAGTCCACGTCTATGGTTCATTAGGATCAGACTCACTGCACTCTCGCATAGCTTCGGAATAGTCAACGTTGCAGCGGTGCGCACCTGAGCACTCCACTTCTGAATGGCCTTTTTTTAGTTCTCTGATGAGCTCTCTGTGTGGTTCACTAAGTTCTGTCCCGTCTGATACGAAAGATGTCATGGTCAAATCTCGTTCAAAGCCCCCTGATAAACGTCACTCACCCAGCCCGAAAAGGTTACGCAATATCCACCGTCCAGGATCAACACCCGGGCCGCGACCTTGTCCATCTACTGAATCGTGTGTACCGGGGTTCAGGCGGACCAAGGCACCAGCCAATCTCGAACGCGTGCATCCTGAGTGTCCAGTCGTTCTACAACGTTGGTGGGTGAACAAAGTACAAGCACAGAAACGTGCTGCTTACCCGGGTCACCTGTATTGTATAGGGCAAGCAATATCTCAACCGCGAGGACACCAACTAGTCGTTCCTTTTTTTCTCGTCAACACCCTGATCCTAGGCCTCACTGCAGCACACGCGGCATTGCCACTGATTCATTATGACTCACCAACCGAATTGGGGATACTTACCCACGGGAATCCGTACACTAGGGTCAACACCGTGCGCAACGCGGCTGTTAGAAGGTGCGGGTCTGAAAAGAATGTCATATCTCCATGTACATAGTTCCGACCCTGGGTGTAATCCATACTTCAATTGTCGATCAACGGGTACAATACGATCGATGGGCAACCGATCTCTATCCATAGGCCTGAAAACGCGGGCCATGGAGCTCTTGAATGGCAGGACGACAACGCAAAGGTACCGGGAATCCCGGTGAGGAGTCTAGAACGACTCTGGGAAGACAATCTTGCGGTGAAGCAGTGATGCGTACGTGTTTCAGCTGACTTGCAAAGTAATCCGCTGACCTATCGATTAGCTGGTCTTTGTCAAGCTCTCGTCAGTTGCACTGCAGGTGGTGAGTACCGCACCAGACTCTTCGATTCGAAACTTAAAAGCTTGCAGACTTGGCATGGCACACGCCCCATATTCCTCCGGAACCTCCTTGTTGCTCATCCACATCGCTCAAGCATGCACATCGCAGGTTTAAAGTTCCCTGCTCCTTCTCCCCAATGGCTCGAAGTGCTCGTTGTTCTGAGTACTGCAGATTATATCCGGTACAACATTGCCAAAATCAAAGACCTCGCTGTCATCTCCGAGTCCAAAGGTGGACGCGTTCGACCAGAATCCATGCCACCCACGTTCTTGGGACGCATCATCACCCCGATCCACGGGCTTGCTATTTTGCTTCCACCCCTGATTTATGTTAGCACATTGGTGCTCAATCGGCTCGAACCACCGGAGTGGATGGCAAGGTTTGCTTTTTCAGCTGAGATGCTCGACCCGACGTGGAGGAACACGTCGAGGGTGGTAGCTTGCGCTGCCAGCCTTACCCTCAGAAGCTTTGAAGACCGTGTATTCAAACATTTAGGGGACCAGTGGCATACCATCGGGGTGGGTATTGGAGATAAGCTGTTGCCTCACTTGGACCTCACCCCCAAATAGCGTCGCGAAAAGCCTAGGGTTGTCAAGACCGGCCCGTATGCATGGGTCCGCCACCCGGGGTACAGGTAAACCGTGCTCAGATGGTAAATCTGCAGTGTTCTGACACGAAATGAACCTACATAGTTCGGTCCTCTTACAGGAGGCTTTGTGGTCTATCATGTTTTGGTCATACGTGCCCCTCGTGGCCTTGGGTGTCACAGCATTTGCATTTGCAGTCAAGATGCCGATTGAAGTGCGTTTCCTAGTTTGATCACCTGCTTCCATGCTGACGGATGGCGATTATAGGAGAGTCTGATTCAGAAAGACGACGCCGTCAGGGCTGAATATCGGCAATATATGACAGAAGTTCCTGCAAGAATTTTTCCATATGTTTGGTAGACTGTGTATTCTTAATGATATCTCCTGACGGTTATAGCAGTGTCTCTAAGAAAAAGTCAGCTTACATTGCGGGGCTCCACAATCACTGTACACCAAGCCCCAACAGCGTCACGTCACCTAGTCCCTTCAGTCTGGCATAGTGTGCAGCGCCAACGATCTTGGGCTTGGCTAAGGAGACCGCCTTTCCATGGCTGGCCATATTCATATATCTACCGCGGTATATATTCTCGGTCACTGCAATTTGACCAGTTTGGGTTTCGGAAGGGACGGTCGAGTCCGAACCGAAAGTACATTCGCACGTTGTAAATGGGCACGCTTGTAGGAGTTAGTGAGCCCAGGTACAAGACTGCTCATTGTGGCCCATGCCAGACATGCCGAAGGTCGTTGAGCCTGAATTCTTTTGTCCGAAGGGAGCACGGTTGTCCTGGCTTCCATAGATATGCCATAACCCAGCTTGAAAGCCCGACTGACTGACTGACAAATGACGATGCGGGCAATGACCATCATCGCTTGCAGTAGATGTCGGACCAGACCAAAATTTGCTGGCTGGAAATTCAGATCGAGCTTGAAAAACTTGTAACCTGTGGCAAATATGATCAAATGTGCTGACCGACATTTTAGAGCTGGCATGCCCTTCAGTGCAGTTGAAGACAAGCACGATCAAATTACCTTGCTTGTTGTTACCTTGTCAATTGTCGGGGGGCTCGACGTTCACGTGATCGAAGCAAACGTGATTCTCATAATACCCAACCGCCGATTCGGATTCTGTCTTCCTTCTCCATGTCCTGTGTAAATCTTCACAATCGCGCCTCCATGGTCGTATGGACAGAATTATTGAATATCACCGTGAACTCCTCCCCCGATTCGAATACAATTCCATCCCACGGATCGAACATTGGTTCCAACAATCGACACTTCACTTCTTCATCGTCCACAAATTGAATTTCGGCCTTAACGTAATCCGTGAGTGTCACAAAGAAAAGACTATTCGCCGGTTCATTGAATGTTCCGTTCGTGCCGTCGAACTGGCGATAAGATGAGATTCAGAAGAAAGATTGTTTCGCGTGCTTTGTAAACCTCGACGTCATTGTCGAGAAAGCCTCCTAAAATTATCTAATCATCATCCGTCAGATACAAGAAGAGGTTATCTATATGGGATGATAGGGGACTGTAGCTAGAATCCATTCTGCTGCCCCCTCATTCTAAGAAACTTTTCGTTTCCTCTGAGAGTTTTCAATGGCCGCTCCTCGGATTCACCTCGTCTACGTAGGTGTCAGCCATACTGTGACCATCATTTCTCATTGACTTCCACAGGGCGCCGGCAGCTTTAGTATCGCACCGCCTTCTCCCGCGAATATACCCGCCCGCTGTAACTCGATACACGATGCCCAAGCCATCATCGATGCATATGTCGGCTTCCACGCCCCAGATTCCCCTTTGGCCATCGATACTGCACGTATCTATGGAGCGGGTACTTCTGAACAGATGCTCGGTCAACTTGATATCAAAAGATGCAAGATTGACACCAAGTGTGTGTTGCAGTTTTTTCAAGTACCTAGGTGTTCACACTGCATCGAATGACAGGATTTTCCCCAGTGCGGAATCCCCTGCCACCCTGACTATCCTCCGTATGCGCTTGGAAGAATCCGTGGCAGCGCTCGCACCCCACAAGATCCATACATTGTATCTCCATGCCCCTGACCGTTCTGGCACTCCGATCGAAGAGACACTGATTGCAATCAACACCTTATACAAAGAAGGGCATTTGTCGGTGTCGGCGTTGCGAAACACCTCTTGATAGCTAATTTATGGTTACAGCCGAGAATTCGGCCTGAGCAATTTCAATGCGTGGGAGGTCGCAGAAATCGCCGCTCTTTCATCGGAACGCGGATGGTTGAAACCTACCGTGTACCAAGGCGTCTACAATGCAATCGAACGCGGGATCGAGGTCGAGCTCTTGCCATGCCTGCGCAAGTTTGGTCTGAGATTTTATGCTTACAGCCCACTTGCGTATGTATTTGATCTTTGAGGAGACCTCGATATAGATATACTGACCGTACATATCACAGGGGCGGTCTTCTCACGAGCAAGATCCTTTCAGCGAAAGACATGGATGTACCCGGTAGTCGCTTTGACTCGAAAGCG
>JBBPRR010000834.1:0-15731 GCA_038093115.1 Hortiboletus flavorubellus | reverse complement strand
GGGGTCTACAGCGCATCGAGACGGACGCGGCGATAGGGGTACCTGTGACAAGGACGTGTACATCTTGCAATCCCAGATCCATCGTCGACTCGGAGGATTGATCGGGGGAACAACCTTAGATTGGTTGTGTCACGCGGCCCGGGATGGATTCGCGCCCGTAGGACGACCTCAAGTACCTACTCTCACAGTAGGTTGCGCATCGATGGCGCTCGCACAGAAAATTACCTGGGAACGCTTGACTGACTGATTTCTACAACAGCGGAGATACATTAGCCTGAGCATGCGTTTGCTCGAAACACGCTGCTCTCCTGACTGCAAACCTGCGCTGTAAGTTATGGTAACAAAAATATTTCGTAGTGCTGATGAGATCCAGCCGCAATTCCAGGATCTTCTTTTCGCGAACAAGAAGAGCTGCAAGATGTTGTTAGAGGTGTGCAGACTATCTTGGCTCGCTCGTCGTCTCGCAGTCCAGACCATTTCCTTGTTCGACTTTCATTTACGCCCAGTGGTGCAGCGGAGCAGATTTCAAACAGCTTCAATATGATTTATGTTGGACACTGAAGCAAATATTTCCCACTGCTACTAGCGAGTCACAATCCCTCGTCGCCGCATCGGAGGAAGTTCAGGTTGTTACCACCCAATACAGTCTAGGTGAACTCCCGTTCTACTGTTAGGATGCAATAATGGACGTAATTTTGTGGTAGATTCTAACGAGTCGTGGTCTCATCTCATCTCGTGCTCTACACAGTTGACCGAGCGATGATGTAGGCCCGTGCCGCTAGCATCCGACGGCGGTGAAATATTATCTTCGACCATTGCACAATTCAGAGCGATCGACTTTGGGATGGAATCATGGAGGCTGGCGGTCCGGTGTTCCGCCTCTCTGCGAGACAGATGGACAAGTTATATCCACGCGGACCTTCACACTTGGGCTGACCCCCGATCCTGTACATGCAGCATCCGTGTCGGACGATGGTCAAGATGTGGGCTTCAACAAATACAGATCCTAGACTTAGCTTAGAGCGAGCCCTATAATGAACAACGATGCCAAGAGCAAGTGAATTTGAAATGTTCTGAATCAAGAATACAACGCAAAAGCAACTTTGCCTCGAGCATAGCCTATGACTGCGAGTGCGGTGATGAGTCGGGGAGGCGTTCCCCCAACCCCTGAAGCCCAATGACAAAGACCCGTCACAGGATTTGCTATGTTGCTAACCCAGACATTGAAAACGCACCGCTACTCGCCACACATCTTCACTTCCTGCACCGGCTCTGTGCAAAGTCGTTATGACAACCAACTGCGTAGGTAGTACAAGCAAACCGGAATTCCAAGTTCCTCCCAAGGATTATACAACAGTGCACCGACTGGACGGAAATCTATAAGGAAGCGGAGAGGATTCAACGCAACCCTCAACGATGGATGAGGGAGAC
Organism: Hortiboletus flavorubellus; assembly: GCA_038093115.1. Taxonomy (NCBI): domain Eukaryota; kingdom Fungi; phylum Basidiomycota; class Agaricomycetes; order Boletales; family Boletaceae; genus Hortiboletus; species Hortiboletus flavorubellus. The sequence goes on along the minus strand of JBBPRR010000834.1, from coordinate 14,300 downwards.
TCACCAAAGGGCGCAGTATCCTGATTGGTAGTTGGGTAACAATTTATAGGAGCATTGGGGGTGTTGAATTATCATGAAAAAATGCAAGTTACTGGTTCGCAGGCTCCCCCGTCCTACTGATACACTGGGAATGAGTCAGTCAAGTGCATGAGGCCCGTGGTCTTGGCATAAGTCGCAGGGCTGTGTGAGAGTAAAATATCTCTGGAGCCCAACCAGAGACAGACCAACTCGGATGTACTTTGCAAGCGTCGATGGGCCAGTGCTTTCACTCAAATCTGAGCGATATCAGGCTATGCATGATCACCAAAATTAAACGGTCGGAGGTAATATGGCACGCGGAAAAACCAGACCCCGACAAATGGAGGCATTGGGCTCTCCCAAGTTTTAGTACCTGGACTTGAATGTACAAATTGCAACAGAACCTGTGAGCGCCCAATTCAGCAGAAGTTCGGGGATCAATCGATCATGGTCCGACCAAGCCCCGGTACCTGTGCCAAGCCATGCAGGACCAAATCCGACGACAAGTTGAACCGAAAAGCCCACGCACACTGGCACGTGGTACCATACAAAGTGTCAGTCTTCATATAAAAGGAACGAGATGACAACTCTAAGCTCAGATCGCCCACTGAATATGAAGTTCACAATTTCTACATGCTTGCCAGTTCTCGCATGTCTGGCGACTGCCCTCGCTTTCCCCATGAAGCAACAAGGTATCGTAACACATGACCAGAATAGCAGGACCACATCTGACTCAATTTCAGATACGCATCCTGTGACTGAGCACTGGGAAAACTGGCCGACAGATGGGTTATCACCAAGTTCTGCACGCCGACGCTTCTCGGACTTCAAGGCTATGGGAGTCACTCAGAGGTGTGGTAGTCGCCCTACATAATGTGAAGCTGCTACTGAGATACAGCGATTACCTGTCCATTGATACAGGGAACCCACACACTAGTAGAATGTTGGAGTAGATGTTATCGCGAGTTCGAACATCCGGTGGCAGGCCGCCTGTCCTTGTCTTTACATGTGCTCGTTATCGAAGGTGAAAACGTGTAAGTTAGTGTGGCATAAGATATGCAGGGTAATACATGAATTCATGTTAATGTACTGTATGTACGTGCGCCGGTCACAACGTTGTAAGTTGAATGGTGTTGTTAAACGATGTTGGTAATACCAATGAATGTTGTGGGCAGCCTAGGCCTGAGCGGTGGGATTATCGGACACGGTGTAGAAGTGGACAACCTTGGAAACGATGTATTCTTGGTATATTTACCCGCAAGTGTTCCAGATGCTCCTCCTTTCTTCTGTGACTGCGAAAAGGCACCAAGAAGGTGGACAATAGTGAGGGAAGAGCCGCAATACCGTCTGAACACTGGCATGGCAGCCAGCGATTCTTGTTGTACCCCCGTCGAGCTGATTACGCAACAAGTGTCGCTCCGTGCCACTCGAAGCAGAGAGTATGAGAACTTCTTCACTTCTCTCCGAATACGTACACGTTCGAGGCGAGTAGTCATAGAAGGCCGCAGCCTTCATTGTGGATCGGGAGTTCCTCAAGAGCCGGTGCTTGCTGGGTTTTATCGTAGAGACAACCGTAGTGGTGTTAATAAGCACATGTGGCATGTCGCGGATGGTTTCCAAGTTCTGTCCACAACCAGTCAGACTTCCGGTTGCCTGCAATATTGACACAATGGCTTACCGCGAATTTGGGTTCGGGAGATTGCTCGAGCTCTGAGAGCATCGTCCTGAATGGCTTGAAAGCTTCGCCATGATGACCCATGCCATGTGAGGCATTATGCTTCCCTTCATATCCTCTGTGGGAGAATGGATCGAGCTCGATAACCTGGATAGTATTTACGAATCAGCAAGGTCCATTTGAAGGAACACGTAATACAATCCATACCTCATTGCTGCGCTCAAGGAGCATATCGTTGGCGTTTGTTGGATCAAGGGACAGCACGCTCGGGTAGTATCCGATAGCCCCATCATGCCTCTTGAATCCACCGCGGTCTCTCCCAGCTTCTCTAGCTTCTCGACACAACGTCCTCGAAAATCTAGGTGGGATGTTGAGATTAGTAGCCCGTTACGTCATGGTTATAACCACCCACCGCGCTCCCATTCCTCTCGCTCATCGTAGATAGCCTTGTCCTCTGGTAGTGCATTCCGCAACTGTGGGAAGCACTCAACCACTTCCGCGAGGTGCGTCGCAAATGGCGTGGTAAACGATCAACCTCGGAAACTTGAACTAAACCGAAAGAATGTCACTGTCCATATTCAAACTCGTCACGGAAAGCACACCTCGACCGCATAATCTCAATGCTTCGTCCACTGAGTCACGAGTCGATATTACGCTTGCCCACTTCATCAGACCGTATTCGGAGTCGGGGGACCAAGCGACAACGCAGTAGAGAAGCTGCAGCTACTTCGTCCGGTTTTCCAGCCTCTGACGGCAATAAGTGAATACTCTATCTTAATGCACGACGCCGAAACTCACCAGAAAGCCGGTCCGTGATGAACTCACACCGTCGTCTATGGTATTCACGATCTTTAGAAGACATTCTGTGGCACTGCGAATGTGACTTTGGGCTTACAGGGATTCGCATTGATGCTCTTGTCCGTGTGCATGGTTCATTCTAATGAGATCATCAGCTTTGCGTTGAGCATCAGCAAGTTGGACGAGCGTACTTGAGCTTTCATCGCGTGTGCGAAGATCTGCAGGAGGAGAGTCGTTGGTTTCGTTGGGACTCTCCTTCTCGTTACGGGGCTCGTGGACAATTTTGTTGAGAGTCGCTATCTTTTGGTCTGAAGGATAGTAGCAACAGAAATATTGTCAAGCAAGCGCGAGTCAGGGAGACAAAAAAACATACACTCGAGCTTGCTTCCTGAGTATGAAGGTCTGCGTGACAGAGTGCCCGAAGGGTGAGTTACTTGTCTTCGCTGGCCACAAGGTCGTAGTTATGGTAAAATCATAGACCAGATGTCATGAGTGTTGTACTCAACGACAGACCCGATTTGCTCTCGGGTCATTGTGTCCCAAAACGACACCGACGCATCACCGGAGGCTGTGATGAATGTCGCGTTGCTTGCCAGGGCGATGGTATCTGGGATAGTTACTACTGTGAAAATGCCATTTCGAGAGTGGGGTCTTGGCGGACACGTCGACATGGTGGACGTAGCCATCCTTTGATAAGGCGAAGAGTTCCTTGCTATCGCGAGCCCAGGCGAGGGGTCGTGCCGACTCGAACTAGGAACTCTACGAGGCCGCCATTCAGACTGTCGAAAAACCAAAGGATGTTATGGCGTGTGGCAGTGGCTCAGATGAGGCATTCGTTGGGTGAAAGCAAGCAATTGCCACCACCTTGCCAGCGGATCCGAGTTCCATTTCGGAAGGGTTACGCCACGAAGTCATTCCGCAAAAAGCAGCGGCAGCTGACTTCCCAGGCTCTTCATCCCCCTTTCTCCTTGGTCGTCTCAGCCCTTCGAAGGCGTCCAGTATTACAAAACCCGGTCGCATCGTCATACATCCAAGCCAATATCCCTTCTCGACCTCCCAAGTTACGAAAGCAAGTGTAAGTGGACTATCATCTTGGCTTCACCCTTCACCCTCTCCAATCAAGTTATGGCCCACTACCGACTTCTTTCTCTTTCCCTTGTATGCTGCCAGTCAGGTTAGGAGCGGCCAGTGTCACCTTCCAGTCATTCTATATTTCCTTCTATGCACCAACTCTTGCCTCGAGCGAGATGCCCAGACCTGTCGAACGCTGCCATCTTCGGAACGAAGCAACTAATCTTGTCACTGTTGGTGCTGGACCGGTCAGCGTCGCCCTGCGGATTGAACGAGTTGCAAAAATTTACACGTATTGAGGTCGCGAATGGTGCACCCGGATTTCTGATGAGCTCGGCTCGGTTCACTTTGTGCGTCATGGTCCCTCTCCAATCCTGAAACAGCCGTTCTACTCTGCAGGCTCTGCATGACAGACACTTGACGATCGAGCGCACCATACGACGGGACGTTAAGCTTTGAAGCGCCCCTATAATTTGCATCCGTCTGCTTGTCGTACGACCATTGGCGATGAACGAAGTCATCTCGCTGCAGTATTGATGCAGCTTATGGGGTACTATGCTGTCATCGGGCGATGTGCACACGAACAGGAACAAAAACGGGTTCTGTCTGGGTCGTACATGCATTACACAAAGCGATGAACCTGGGGAAGGTGCAGCGTATCTTGTATACTACAATATATACAGCTTGTGCGCCGATCCAAATTCCTCTCTCCTCTGGCTGGATTCCCAGATCTTCTCACCATTTGGTCAATGTTCAGTTTTCACCGGTGTATCTGCCCTTGCGGTTAGTGGAATACTGAAGTGCCCGGACCGTCCAGCTCAACGGAGCATGAAAGTACTCCTGTCAACAGTTATCCGAACTAATATTATAGTTCTTTCAATAGCCATTCGATTGAGATATGCGCGCATCGACTCCCTACTACGTTGTGGGTTTAACTTTGACGTTATTCGCTGTATGTCTATTTTCTCCAAGAGCAACATGTAACGCGCTTCCGTGCCTCTCACAGGTCCATTTAATAGATTAGTCTAAACTTCCAATGTCAGAAGTATCTGCTACGGGCACTCAAGGAATTACACCAAGCGAAGGGGGATTTGGGGGAGTGGGAGCGGGGGTGGGAGGTGAAAAGACTGGGGACGACGCTGGAGAGACAGAGTAGCAGGAAGAAGAGAGGGCGGACCACGCGAAGGTGACGGAGGACCGGGTGAAGGAGATACAGGACTTGGGGTGGAGGGCGAGGGGGCCCTATCGACGATCGTTATCGGAGTGGCCGAACACTGCAAGACTCTGCAAGCATTAGAGTATCCTCTGGCAGTCGCAAGCTCGAGAGGTGTGCGTCCCTTTGCGTCGCGTACTGATGTCCACGAAAAGACGACTTACTCTCACAGTGAGTTGCCCATGGATGGCGCTCGCACAGAAAATTACCTGGGAACGCTTGACTGACTAATTTTGCAGCATGATTCAGACAGCGGAGATATATACGGTAGCGTGCGTTTGCTCCAATATGCTGCTCTCCTGACCGCAAACCTGTCTCTATTTACAGCAACAAAAAATATCTCCTAGTGCTGATGAGATCCGGCCGTAATTCCAGGATCTCCTTTTCACGAACAAGAACTGCAAGATGTAATTGGAGGTGTGTAGATTATCTTGACTCGCTCGTCGTCTCGCCATCTAGACCCTTTTCTTGTCCGACTTTTATTTACAGCCAGTGACCAATTCTGTGCAACAAACCAGATTTCAAACGGCTTCACGTATGTTGGACAGCAAACAGAATGTTTCCCGTTGCTAGCGGGTCACGACCCCTCATCGCCGTGGTATCAGAGGGGGTTGTTACTACCCAATACGGTGCCGGTGAACTTCCATTCCACTATTAGGATGTGAAATGGACGTAATTCCGTGGCAGATTCTAACGGGCTATGGTCTCTTCTCATCTCATGCTTCCCATAGTTGACGAAATAATTTCTACCCGTCGTTGATTTACTGGTGCTTCTTTCTTCCAGTGCTCGAGTTTTCTCGAGCGATGGGAGTCGGGCGCGTGCCGCTAGCGGAAAGGCGACTTGTGGTTAGTACACGGTAGGCGAGTTTTCATTACATGATAGGCACATCGTGACTAACGGATGTCCCTGTGGAAAATTATATTTGACCATTGCACAGTTCAGAGCGATCAACTTTGGGATGGAGTCGTGCAGACTGGCCGCGCGGCCCGGTCGGTGTTCCGCCTCTCAGCGAGACGGATGGACAAGTTATATCCACGCGGAACTTCCGAGTCACACTTGGCCTGACCTCCGATCCTGTACATGCAACATCCGAGAGATGGCAGTGTCAGACGACGGTCAAGATATGGGCTCCAAGAAATACGGATCCAAGACTTTGCTCTAGCCTTATAATGGACAATGACGCCCACAGTAAATGAATTTGAAATGTTTTGAATCAAGAATACAACGCAAAGCAACTTTGCCTCAAGCATAGCCATGACTGCGGGTGAGGTGATGAGTCGGGGAGGCGTTCCCCCAACCCTTTGAAGCCCCACCCGTCACAGGATTTGCTATGCCGCTAACCCACACAAGCCTACGACATTGAAAACACACCGTGATTTGCCACACATCTTTGCTTCCTGCGCGGGCTCTTCTGTGCAAAGTCGTCATGACAACCCAACTGCGCAAGTACAAGCAAACTGGAATTCCAAGTTTCCCAGAAGGGTTTCCAGTACTGATAGATTGTTATCGGGACGTCGGCGTTGATCTAACAACTGCTATGCTTGGAGATTCTCCTATACCTTGGCCGGCGCGCTCTGTTGCGCCAGCTTACCTGGCCAGTGTCAATAATAAGCGGGAATCTCACTGTCTCTTATCGCAACACTGCTCAATCTCGGAACAATGTCCGCCAAATGATATTTCGTGGGGGGCAACACGATGCTGAATGGATTTGTCCAAGAGGCAACACAGATAAACTGCATTTTTTTTCTCGGTATACAACAATGCACCGACTGGACGGAAATCTATAAGGGAGGGGAGAGAAATCGACGTAACCATCAAAGATGGATGAGGGAGGCGGGGATTCATGAAAGGGCACAGAATCCAGATTGGTACGTGGGAAAAAGTTGGGAGCATCGGGGCTGTTGATTTATCGTGACAAAGTTACTGCTTCGCAGGTTCTCCTGTCCTACCGATACACGGGGAAATGGGCGGTCAAGGGCACGGTCTTGGCATAAGTCGCGATGGCTGTGTGGTGCTGTGAGAGTAAAATATCTCTGGAGCCCAACCAGAGACGGACCAACTCGGATTACTTTGCAAGAGTCGATGCTTTCACACAAATCTGAGTGACATCAGGCTATGCATGATCACCAAAACGGTCAGAAGTATGGTACGGAAAAAGCAGACCTGAGGAATGGAGGCATTGGGCTCCCGAGTTTTACCCGGGCTTGAATGTACAACAGAACCTGTGAGAGCCCAATTCAGCAGAAGTTCGGGAATCAATCGATCATGGTCAGAGGTACTGCCAGCCATCCATGACCAGATCCGAGAATAAGTTGAAATGGAAAGCTCGCACGAACACGGTACAAAGTGTCAGTCTCCATATAAAGGAAACGACTCTAAGCTCATATTTACCCACCGATATGAAGTTCACATTTTCTACGTACTTGGTTCTTCTTGCATGTCTGGCGACTGCCTTCGCTTTCACCATGAAGCATGAAGGTATCACAAAACATGACCAGAATAACAGGACCACATCTGACTCATTTTCAGCTACACATACTGTGACCGAGGCGGAAAACCGGCCGACATGGTTCACGCCGCCTTAAGGCTGACATTTCTCGGACTTCAACGCCGTGGGAGTCACTTGGAGGTGCGTTAATTTCTCTGCCCAGCATAGTGTGAAGCTGCTATCGACATCAATGCTAAACTCACTTTACAGCAGTTACCCGCCCATTGATAGAGGGAGCCCACACACCAGTAGAATGTTGGAGTATAATTGACCATTGTACCGGCGAGAGTAGCAAATAAAGATGTTATCGCGAGTTCGAACATCCAGTGGCAGACCGCCTGTCCTTGTCTTCATACGTGCTCGTTGTCGAAGATGAAAACTGGTAAGTTAGTATGGCATAAGACATACAGCCCGATAATACATGAATTCGTGTCAATGCACATGCGCCGATCACAGCGTCGTAAGTTGAATGGTATTGTTGAACGATGTTGGTAATACCAATGAATGTTGCGAACGGCCTAAGCCTGAAGGCTGGGTGGTGAGATCATCGGGCACGGTGTAGAACTGGACAACCTTGGAAGCAACGGATTCTTGATATGTCCACCCGCAAGTGTTCCAGATGCTCCTCCACAGACATCCTCTCTGTGACTGCGAAAAGACATCAAGAAGGTGGATAATAGTGAAGGAAGAGCCGCAATACCACCTGAACATCGCAACCAGTGTCGCTCCATGCCCACTCGAAGCGAAGAGTACGGACAGGATTGCAAAAAGTTTGCAGTTTGCTGAAGGCTGAAGACACTGGTGGCTTGTAGATTGACGTTTTCTCGATTTCCTGGAATGTGGGTTCATTGGGCTGCCACCTGTGGGAGGACAACACGTATCGGTAGAACTTCTTCACTTCTCTCCGAATACGTGCAGGGTCGAGGTGAGGAGTCATTGAAGGCCGCAGCCCGTCGTAGGTCGGGAGTTCCTCAAAAGCCGGCGCTTGCTGGGTTTTATCGTAGAGACAACCTGCAGTGGTGTCAATAAGCACACGTGGCATGTCGTAGATAGTCCCCCCGACTATCTTTTGAATCGCGCATCGACGTACTGATTTCCGAGCTCTGTCCACAACCAGTCAAAACTTCCGATTACCTGCAATATTGACAGAATGGCTTACCGCGAATTTGGGGATCGGGAGATTGCTCGGGCTTTGAGAACATCATCCTGAGTGCCTCGAAAGCTGAGCCCTGACGAGCCATGCCGTGTAATGCAATATACTTCTCCTCATATCCTCTGTGGGATAATACGTCGAGCTCCATAACCTGGATGGTATGTATGAATCAGCAAGGTCCATTTGAAGGGACACGTAATACAATCCATACCTCATTTGCTGCGCACAAGGAGAATATCATTGGTGTTCGCTGGATCAAGGGACGACACGCTCGGGTAGGATCCGACACCCCCACCATGCCTCTCGAATCCCCCGCGATGTCTCCCAGCTTCTCTAGCTTCTCGACACAACGTCCTCGAAAATCTAGGTGGGGTGTTAGAATTAGTAGCCCGGTGATGTCGTGGTCGCCACCGCCCACCGCGTTCCCATTCCCCTCGCTCATCATGGATAGCCGCGTCCTCTGGTAGTGCATTCCGCAGACTCTGCAGCCACCACCCTCGGCCCATCTTCACTCTCCCTACCCAGCGCCGAGCTGGACCTGGACAGGGATTTAGACCACATCCCCGACATGATAGGCGTCGCGGATCCCGCGCCCATTGCCTTTCGAGGCGGCACAAACACTTCTGACCCCTCTCCCGTATCCGAGTGCGAAGCCGAATCAGAGCGGATGATCATCTCCTTAGGTGCTCATCGTCATCGCGGCTCACTTGTCTGCGCGGGTGCTTGGTCGTCTACTTCATCTTCAGTCTGTGCAGTCGAGATGGGCACCGGTTTTTGGAGGATGTGCTGGCTGGTCCTCCACGACCTCCTCGGTTGACAGTGTTTGTCGCTTTCCCATATCAGTCTTCCCCTTTCCTTTCCCCTTGTCTTTTCCGCTCCCATCTTCCGAGCTCCCCCTTGGGGTCGAAAAGAGACCCGCTGACGACGGCCTCGACACAGTCCGCGGCGTTCCACGCGAACCTACCGAACTCCCCGATGCGCGTTGTGTACCATTCGCTGTGGTACGTCGTTGTCACCCGCGTCGTCGTCGTCATCTGCAGGAAGCTCGATGACATGATTGACAACGCCCCTGTGGCCGACACTGTTATCGGTGCCGACATTAACTCACGTTTCACTGTCAATAGACTGCCATCTAACGGGACCTCGGACATCCCATCCGCTGTGGTGGCATCCGCAAAAGTCTCGTGCTCGTGCGACGTCGACAGGCCCCTGCCTTCGCGCGTTTCCTCCTGTTCTTCGTCAATAGTGCCGATACAACGACCGCCTGGTACAGTAGAGTGCCGGGTTGGCACGGATTGGGAAGGGGCTGCAGACAAAAAGGCAAAATGAGCGGTAACGACACGAAGAGCACGAACGAGACGTACGTCCGCTTTGGTACGTTATCAAAAGTCGACACCCGGGGGATACACGATGTAGCGTTCAAGTCCGACCGTGAGCGCACTGGTGTGTGTGAACAGTAAGATAGGAGGAGAGGGCCGCACCGCCACTCCAGGAAGCAATCTTCTAACCACGTGTGGTTGACGACAGGAATAGACCATGAGAGTGCGCGGGTCGTCTTGGGGGACGGCTGGCTACGTGGGGATTCGATAAATTCCCGTGAGCGACGATATGGAGCTACACTCACAAGCCAGCTACAAGGACCTTGTTCGATTGACTCGTAAACTTGGCGCCGACAAGTGTGATAAGATGTTTAAGATAGTCGCGTGCTGCACCGGTGTAATTGATGTTAGTTAAGACGGGAGGGGGAAGATGACGATGCTTGAACTGTCACGAGCACAGCCGACGAGATCGGGGATGCCTCCCCTACCAAATCAGCGAGTCGAAGGGTGAGTGGAGCGTACCACTAGACTTGACGCTCAGTGGTGGCATTGGAGCGAGAACGGACATGACGTCGTGGTCACAGACTGGAGTGACAGCTTGTGACACCAGGGGACTCGGGAACTCTACAAGTGGCCGCCATCCGACACTGTTGGGGCGTGATTATGTAATCATGGGTGCTACTTTGTGAAAAACCTAGGCGATTTCAGGTCTGTCCCAACAATGGCGTCGGTGCACGCCACATTATCAGTACCACCAGACAAAATATTCAGTATACCACGGATTATCGTGCTCCTCGGATCCATCCTCGTCGCGTTGAGCTCTGGAACTGGTTATGTGTGCCTAACACCGTGGCATGATGACACAACACTGACCGAGGGTAATTGCGTCTGAACAGATATTTTCCGGTGCGTCGTTTTTCGCCTCCAAGCTGCTTCCATGAACATCCCTCCCAGCCTATGCACCTCAGCTCGGTGCTCGCCTTCGACTCTCACACACGCAACTTAATATCGTTGGTCTCGCAGGACACAGTATGGGCTCATGTTTCCTTTCTAGCCCCTTGGTTAACCCTTCCACAGTGGGGTCATCCATCACCAGCCCTGTCTGGGGTCGTGTCGTCGATCGCAAGGGCCCACGAATCCCGCTCATCACCGCTTCAACTTGTCTCCTTGCCGGCTACTTGGGTATCAAACAAATGTATGACGATGGAATAGGCAACGGCTCGACCGTTTCGCCTCTCCATTTTGCATTGCTTGTTGTGTGTGGCTTCATGACAGGGTTTGGGGGCACTGCGGGGTACAATGCAGCTATCAACACGACCGCAAAGAGTTTCCCATCCAATGTTGTACGTACTAACTCCCTTCCCCCGCTGCGTTTATTCCAGGTACACGGCTGATGTTCCTTAGCGTGCCACTACCACTGGTCTCGTTGTTTCTGGTATTGGACTCTCAGCTTTCTGGTACTCATTGCTCGCGCACACGCTCTTCCCTGGAGATACATCTGCCCTCTTACTAATTCTCGCTCTTGGGACAGCCATCCCGATGCTTGTTGGCCTGCTTATCGTCAAGCCTATTCCTCCGAATCCAACGAGTTCGTACGCCTCGGCCGAAGGGTACGATTTCGTCCCAAGCGAAGACAATTTTGCCTTGGTCGGGATGACGCAGGTAGCATCAGATACTGAGGCAGATTTTGAGGAGGAAGCGGACTCTGCACCACTCCTATTACATGAGCAGGAATCTAATTCTGATCGATCCCCACTTTCACTCCCCGCCGTTCAGTTGGACTCCCCAGCGAGTTTGCAATGCGAGCGAAGCGTTGAAGATAAGGACGGGTTACTGGATATTCACGGAAAGCGACTTTGGGCCACTCCAGATTTCCATCTCATCCTAGTGATCATCGGAATATGTGGGTGGCCCTTGCTACATATCTCTAAAACTGACCCGTGCTCTCCGTTCTTTAGGTGGCGGCACTGGTATCATGTGTTAGTGCATTGAATTTGTTGACGGTGCTCCGACTCAATCTCCCCCGATAGATATAAACAATGTCGGTTCAATCTCGCAAGCGCTTTATGCCAAAACACATTCGGTCTACGATGATGTTGAAGCCTCCAAGTGGCAATCTGCCCAGGTATCTATTCTGAGCTTAGGAAACTTCGCAGGGCGTGTTCTGATTGGTAAAATTCATGTCCCGCTCAGTTGTTTTGGTCCTAACTAACTGTATGTCAGGTTTAATCTCTGACTTTGCATATAACCGCCTCCGCCTTCCACGGGCCTACTGTCTTTGTCTCGTTTCATCTCTTTTCGTCGTGTCCCAAGCAGCTGCTATAATTGTCTCCTCCGTCGAGACACTGTGGCTAGCGACCCTCCTATTGGGGCTTGCATACGGATGTCTATTTGGCATCTGCCCAACGGTCTTCATCGATTGGTTTGGCTTGCGTAAGTCTACGTTTCTTTGTGTGATAATTTAATTCGCATCGATTCATGCTCCCTAAACTAGCACACTTCTCTGAGAACTGGGGCTACGCCTCCTTCTCACCCCTCATCTGGGGTAACCTTTTCTCCCTCATGTTCGGGCGTTACCTGGACGCCCATGCACCCACACAAGAAACACGTTCCTTTTTGGCGACACGAGTGTGGTCATCCCTCAGCTTAGCGTCACGTGAGCTTCCCTCGGAACATCAATGTTTCGACGGAAAGGCGTGTTACTTGGGGAGTTTGCAGGTAACGCTCGTTGCGTGCGTCGTATCTCTCGGGTTGAGCTGGTGGGCTGGGATTAGAGACGGGCAGAGAGAGACATGTGCCCGTTAGAGGGTAGAACAAGATAGATGGTACATGCTCCAACGATTTCCGAATCCCCGTATGCGTGATATATGCCTGCTGCGCTCTGCGCCTGTCCTCGGTGGTGGTGGCAATAGGAGCCTATTAATCAAAGGCGCGAATCTTCGGGGCCAGATCCTCCGTACCTATCATGGATATACCCAGGTGGGAACATTATGCTCGTATCGAGCACAGCGGTCGACGGGCCACAAGAGGCAATTGGTGCTGTAGCCTGTGGGTGCGTCGATGAGCATGCGCATGAACTCTCCGGTTGCGTCCCGTGGCGGAAATGGGCGGGGCACGGTAGTGGTTGCGCAGGGTGATTAAACCGTCCAATCGTTAATGATCAATGAAAGGGAAGCGGCGATGGACTCACTGTCGTGTTCACTTTAACCAAGATGATCGCAGCGAAAGTTCACTCTAGAACACAATTTCGACATCTCAAGATCTTGACCTTGACGCTCTGAAGGACGTTGCTCGTATAGTTTGGGGTAATTCTCAAGCTGTCCCAGACTCCCACTTAGTGATACTAGTCGACAACAATCGAAACTCCGACTTGGAACTTTGTCCCTAATCTTGGAAGCGTTCGGCCGCGACAAGGGGCAACACTTGAGCGACCCCTCTCCACAACACCTTTGTGTCAGTCCTTCATCGCTCTTTCTCATGACGAACCCAACCGTGTTCTCTCCCCTTGATCAGAGTATTCTCGTCGAATGTGTGAACCATGTAAAAGACGACGGCATCCAGATCAGAGAACCGTCATCGGATCGAGAGGTACCACTTGACCCTCATTTACCGGCCAACATCCCAGCATCGGCAAGCAAATTCTTCTCTTCCGTCTCCAGTCCTGCAGAAATTTTGTCCTCGAACCTCGTCTCCAGAGTCGAAGGAATGGATGCCATCGAAGGGGGATACAACCATGTACACATCCTTCAGCTCGACACAGGCGAATCTGACCAGCCGCTTTCCTTTGTCCTGCGCTTTCCAATCGATCCAGATACCATATCCAGATCGCAGACCTGCACTTCCGTTGGCTGTATGCTATACTGTCAACGGCGCCCCGATCTCAACATACCCACTCCGACCATCTACGCTTATAACTGCACCTATGGATCAGAATTTATAGCCATGGAGTACATCGACGGAGATATTTTGAGCGATGTGTGGCTGGATCTCCCAGAGGAAGAAAAAGAGTGTGTGACCAACCAAGTCGCAGAGATAATGCGTACGATGAGGACAAAAACGGCCTTTAACATGATCGGTGGATTTAGCCCGGACGGCTCCGCGTGTCCACTCGTTGATGGTGTGAGTGTTGCGAGTGGGAGGGTGAGTTCTCACATGGACCATATATTTCCGTAGAAGCTGAACGTCATATAGGGGGTTGTTGACGGACTCGGTCTTTGCAACACTGGACCGTTAGTGCTTCGACGACCAACTTCATTCATCTACGATGCATGCTCACGTTCCATACAGGTACGAATCTGTGCGAGACTACGTTCAGTCCGTCTTTGACCGTAAATTCCACTACATGGATCAAATGTTGCACAAGGGCACGCTCTCGACTCACGAAGCAGAGTTCAGAAAAGAGATAAATCAATGCCTTATCAAACTGAGCCCTGAGGATGCATTCGAGTGCGTGAAGAGCAAGAGGGACGATTTTATGGCGCATCCATACGACTGTGAGTACCCCTTTGTGTTGCGGCACGGCGATTTACATGGGCGGAACGTCATAGTGAGGTATGTTTGACTT
>JBBPRR010000833.1:0-15762 GCA_038093115.1 Hortiboletus flavorubellus | reverse complement strand
CGTATTTCTCATCCTGCATGGTCATAGGATCAAACCGCGATGTATTGCACCGCGCGCGATACCTGATCGCTAGTGCTCAGCGGAGCGAGAGATGGATCTACTACTCACATGTGTGAGACGCGGTCATCGGTTCAAGCAAGAACTTGAAATTTGGTTCGATTTTCTAGGCTGACAAGATTTGGACTCGTACTGTTGCTACTTGGTGGTGATGGAAGCTAAACGCACTGCCAATGGAGTATCCTCGCTAATGAGGTCGGGTTGTCCCGAGGAGCCTAGGAAGAAGTCAAGAATTTGTGAGCGTCACGCTAGTACCTCGAAAACGACAGCCTGAAGATCTCAAGGTTGACTGCGTCATTCTGGCCATTTGTCCAGACTTCCGGTCGGACCCGAAGTACCGCCACTCGATGCTCGGGAACGCCACAAGCCTCGAGTTTCGTGCCGAGTTTCAGCACACGACACCGTTTCTCGCCCACTGTAAGGCTGTCGGCCGCCTACCAAAGGAAACGTATTGCTGCCTCGAATTCTCTTCTCCAGGGGTTCCATGCCGGTTCTCTGCAAGTCTCCAGGGGCAACGTAGGCTCTTGACCAACGAACCGGATCACGCCGCGGTACTTGTGTCCTCGTGCGAGCGTGCCAGGCTTCGCGTTATCTAACAAATGATGGTCCTAGTCGCGGCCGAACATGTACCTGAAGTTGTCAGTATGTGCAGCGATGGGCTTGTGTCTAGTACCTTTGAGAGGTACTCGAACGCTTGTGTGATTATGTTAGGCTCCAGAAAAGGAATACCCCTATATGACCTCCATGAGGGAACGGTGTTTTCTTGACCCCTGCGGCCGAGCGAAAACGAAACGGCGTCACGGTGAGACGTGCTACTACTTACTGGCCCGGGGAAGATTTTTCCAAAAAAAACCCGTGTTCCATTGGTGGTAGATCGTTGTGATGGAAGATGATTCTAGTTCTAGAGTTCCTTGGAAGGTTGGATATGGAGTCTCAGGACTGTCAGCCTATCGGTACAAACAGGGTAGATAAGATGGTTTAAGGCCTCATGCACTGTCACGTAGCACGCGCGTCGGACCCAACATGGACAATATTTGCAAACCTCCAAAATTCGAAGTGTTGCACAGAAAAATCGCGGGAAATTTTTGTGGTTTACAGTTACAGGCATAATATCCCCCAGTGTAATCTGGTTGTGGCAACTGCATGCAGAATCTTGCGACAGTCACATTATCCTTAGTACAGGTATTACAATCGAAAACAAAGTACATATGGGTAAACAAAATAAGACACAATCAATTTTGGGTCCCAGACGCAGCGGGGGTGCCGCGACGACGTTTCGCACTAGGCTCTGGTGTGGGACTCGCCGCACGCTTCGAGTTGCTCGACAACCCTTTCGAGTGTTCCCACAAGCTGTGGGTGTTCCGAAGCTGGTTAGTTCTATTTTGCAGCTGACGGCGCGTCCCGCCGGAGAGTGTGATGGGAAGGCTTTCATCGGCTTTGTCGTCTGCAGGCCAGTCCTCCTTATTGAAAGTCTTTTGAATCTCGTTGATGAACCAGGTGGGAGCCTGCAGCTGTCCGATGTCTCTGTCGTAACGACGGATGTCACGGGATAAATCCTCAAGGTCTTGGTCGCACTGGCTGTTCGGGATAATGATCCTCTCTCGGTCCTCGGCAGTCGGAGGTTCCCCATAGAGCGACTTGAATGGCCTCCTCAGTTCCTGCAGGAGCTTGAAGAGTGGAGTCTCGTGTCTCGGTCGAAAAGTCGACGACGGATATTTGCCTGCCGCCAAAACGTAGGACTTGAGGTGCCCGCCTTGCTCGCTATCATCTTCCTCCACCTCATGTTCATCAAATATGGCCATGTCCTTGCCACGACGCAGAGCGCTGTAAGAATCAATAGCTGGAACGTAGCGTAGAGTCATCCATCCGAGGACGTGCAGGAATGACTCTAGATCGTCCGTAAGCGTGTGCAGCTTGCCTGGGAACCGGAGTAGATTTGCGGACATGAATTGCCAGGTCCCCTAACCAAGTTCATTGGGATCAGTGCGTAACAAAGAGGGTACTGCACTGCATGGCTTACCGTGCGATCGGGTCGTCTGCTGCCACGCTCATCCATCATCTTCGCCAACTCCCAATCGATCAGTAAGCCCTTTCCCTCGTCAGTCAAAATAATGTTTCCCGCACTTATGTCACGATGCAAGATCTTTGCGGAATAGAATGCGTGCGAGTGCGCTTTGCGTTTATATGTCAGCCTATCGTTATGTTTACCTCCACATAACTCACCTTGAAGCGCGTCGAAGACAGCCGTGACCAGCTGCTTTGTGCATTCAAATTTGAAGAGTGGACGTCCTACGATCCCATGCACCAACCGGTAGTGCTGATACGGGGAGATCCTTGGTCGTACACACAGCCACGGAGCACCCATCAACTCTTGGGTTTGCGTCCTCCCGCCGTCCACGTCCCCACCAGCGACATGTTCCGGGATATTCGGGGTTCCATGGTGATGGAGTATTTCATAAATCTCGTGTTCAGGCATCACTTCGACATCCGGAGAGTCCGAGAGGAACCGCCACGTGTCTTTCATGTAGATCGTTCGCTCTTCCGACCAGGGCCCTTTCTTGACCTCCTCTTGACCAGCGTGGTGACTCGCGTCGCGTTCACCGGTGTCGCCGAATATCCTAGTACCACCAATCACGTCCTCGGCCGGAATCCAAACAACGGGTAAGCTGCGAGTACACCGGCTAACGAGTGACCGGTTTTGCGTTGGCGGCCTCGGACCATACGCATGACCCATTCCAATCAAACCGGGAACCTCGTACTTGTATAGTGGAATGTTCCTATCCTCGATACCAAGGTGCTCCCTCACGCGCCCGTCGACGTCAGGTGTAAGGTTTGCCGGTTGTATCGATATGTCGTGACCTCGTTCCCTACCAGAGAGATGGTCGAACCGCCACAGAAATTCGGCCATTAACCTTGGGTGAGTGCGGTAGTTGAACGCAGCAGTCACGACGGTCGCGGAAGGGTCCCATCGCAGGAACCGGGCCTGATCTCCTTGAATGACGATGGAAAATGAGAAGTGGCGGAACTGCAAGCTGTGCTGAGCACCCGCATAGTGTGCCAGTTGCCCGCGCGCCAGGTTTCCCTCCGCAGTATCCGGCGTGAACGGTCCATTTTCGATTGCCAAAAGACGTTCTTTCTCTGTGCAATCGCGGGGATCCTCGAAGGCGGCGCCATCGTTCTTCGCTTTGAACTCCACCCAAAGTTCCATTCGAGAAAAATCCGTCCTATTGGGGGGTGCCACGCCCTCGACCCGATTATAGATCGAGATGTCCGTCTTGAGCTTCACGTTGTTCGCCGTATCTCCTTTGCTACTTGTGTTTACTGCCTGTAGATGGGGCATCCATCCTTCGACAGCAGCGATCTGGAAGACGAATGTTGTATAAAACCAATGTTTCCAAGACGAGGCGAGTACTCACAAAGGGGTCGTAGCGGATACTCTCCACCCCGTCCCTAGGGACACTCTCGAATGGATTCTCGAGTAATTCGGGCAATGGTTCTTCGGTGGCAGGGACGTATTTATCAAGGAACGCATCGACGGGCATCGCACCCAGCCAACGACCATTCATCTCTTTTCCGAGGTAATATCGAACTTCTTCAAAAGTATTGGAGGCGGACGTGTAAGCCAGGTCTGGACCGTACTTCTTTTTGGCCGGCGTAGATTCACTGGAGATTTCACGCTGGGTGACGTGTAACACGTTGGGTGCAGGAGTGGGCCCAGGTCGAGCAGCAGTCTCGTCCTGGTGAGTACAAGACATGTTAAACAAGGCGTGAGTGAGGAGAGATCAAACGAACAGGGAGGATCGAGGATTGGGGCTGTTGCTCGTGTATTTATCCTCCAAAATTGTGGAACAAGCTGTGGAGTTGACATGACATTCTTGCAAGGACATTCATTGTTGTACCAACCTAGATGTGGACCTTTCCCTCCCCCCTTAGTCGCACCGTGATGGAGGTGGAATCTAAGTGGACGCGAGTCTGGCAATACGCGTGTCGGTCAGGTGACACGTTTGCCTCTTTGGTTTGTGTAGCCCCTAAGTATCTGTTGACGCACCATGTACTTGCCACCCCTGTGCTTGAACCAGTGCAACGAGAAACTCATTCAAACTGACCTTGACAGGCTCGACTTATCTTTTACTGCAAGTAATTCACGTGTGTATTTTTTTGGCTGTTGTCTTGGCGCGTCTTACAAAACAGTCAAGCCCTCGACTATTTTGTGGAGGAACGACACGAGGTGACTGGCCAGCTGCTGCGAGGGCAAACTGACCTTGCTCACTAGTATGGTGAGTGCAGTGATGCCGCATCTAGACACCATTGGAATGGTTGGCTTGCTAAGCCTTGCTGGCTGCTCTCAATGTTTTCGTTCATGACACTCCCAATCAGCTATCATCCACCTGCCATGCCACTCAAATCAAATCATACTACATAGCCTCCTCGTGGTGTGGTACCACAGTCAAAGCGACCAGTACCATGGTGTTCCCCTGACTGAAGGAAACAATAAAACTACCTCAAAGGTTGTCCCAACAATGGCGGTTGATGTCACACTGGCATCGTCCAGTCCTCAGCGCCTACTTTGACATATGCCTACAGTTCATCGGGACGAGAAGACTACCCGATTAGATGGCGCCACCGAAGCAAACAAATAACATACCACCTGCGTGAGGTTATTCACAGCCATCCAACTTGAACGGTGAAACCTGCTCGTATGCTTCAGAAGCGATATTATTCCACGCTGCGATATTGATATTAACACTGGGAACACCCTGTGTTGATAGAAATGTGTTCAACCTTTGAGTATGATCACAAAAGGATGGTCTCCTCGCCGCTGATGTGGAACTTTCAGGTATGGTATCACGACGAGCAACAGTATACTGGTTGGCGTTTACAATGACAGACCTTCATCCATCGGCTGCATTGGGGAGATCGGAGAAGCATGCAGGTAAGAGTATCCACATGGACGACAGAGTAGAAAAGAGCTGGCTCCAGAGACAGCCTTGGTTAAGAAGCACAAATTTTACTCAGCATGCTATTCCTCCTTGCGCGAGGTGCTGTACGAGGGATCGTTGATAGGTGTCGTGAACCAAAAGGCTCGTATTGTGTCTGAACGCTTCTCCCGTCTCTGTCTGGATTCTTTCTGTGACTGTTGTGGTAGACGCATCAGTGGGAGATACAGTTTCTGACGTACGTACGGGAAAGCTCGGCGTTGAACTGAGGAGCGTCTCCTGAACTACATAGCAGAGTGGGACGACGGCGAGCGGGTATTGTGCCGGGGCTTCGCGGTCGAGGATGATGGCGCCACCACGACACCAAGTAGATCATGCAGAGTACGAGGAACCATGTACAAAAATTATTCAACTTCTGGGACATATGAGCATGCAGCGCCGGCTCAGAGTCCGAGGTCATTCGGCGCTGATGATCCCCCTCGAGATCAGTGAGACAATTAGTGTCGTTCCCTATTCTGCCAGTCGGGCAGTGGGATGTAGGGTTCATCAGAAAGTCGGGCACACCCGCCGAGTTTCTGTACGCCGAGAGAGAAATCGAATAAATAAAATATTATTCAACATACCACCGCAAAACATGATCCAAAGGCACTCGACGCGAAACCACGCACACGGCAAGGTGAAGACGAGAACGCCAACCCAGATCAAACGACGTTCATCTGACGTTCCAGGACCTTGAGGTGTTCCATTCCACATGCCCCTTTCAACCAATCACTCACGAGCCGATACTTGCGCGCACCCTCGCACCCGCTCACGTCGCACACGGGTTTCTCGGCTAGGGGAACCCTCGTTTCCACGGGTGGTGCAGCGTCTTGCTGGAGTACCGAGACGGGCACTGAAAATGTTAGCTTCATTCGACCATCAGGTTCCCGAGAACCCAGCTCTGGGTCACCGGGAAGTGATTTCGTGGTCGATATCCATCTGTACATGGTAGGGATGAGCTCGACTGGCTCGGGCACCTCTACCTCGGGCGCTTCCGAGCCATCGCGGGTAGACTGCATGACGGCCGGTGTCGCGGATACTGGGGTCCGATCATCCGCGGTTGACAGCACGTTGCGCTTGTTCTTTGACTTGCTCTGTTTCTTGAGCAAACGATTGATCGTCTCTGCCTGTCAAATACGGGGCGTGCACGTATGAGCGACCCGCGCGTCGTTCCTTCACCAGAGTGATTCTAGTCTGAACGCACCTTTTCGTCTTCGAGCTTCTTTTCCGTGAGGTTCTTGCGCTTGCGCGCAGTTTCTTCGCGTCTCAACGCGATCTCGGATTCAGTGAGCTGTTTCTTCTTGCGAGAGGATTCCGCTGTGGTGCACGTGAGTCTTTGGGTCTATGCACGAACCAGGGGACCAACAGAGGGAGACATGGGATGAATCAACCACGCTGGCGAGAACTGCCTGACGAGATGTCATCGGGCGGGTGGAGCCACCCACTACCTCGTTGTCCTCGTCTTCGTCTTCCGATTCGACGTCTATATCTGCAAGAACGTCCATGAGTCATGGCAGAGAACGGAGGATACGATGCAATCCGTACCCCTCGATATGCCACGATGAGAGGGCGCCTGGCTCTGTTCGCCACTGGGGGTGGACGCCGCTCTGCTGGACGATTCGTTCGGGCTGAGAATCTGAGGCAACTTGAGCTTGATCTTGAGCCGCGGTTTATGGGGAGAGGGTGGGGGAGAAAGCTCGTCTGATTCAACATCCTGCGCGAGGGAGTGAGTAGGCATGCAGGCATGGGCGCCACTCACAACGGAAGCTGACCTCTTCTGGCTCCGGCTCGTCGCCCTCGTCGTCCTCTTCCTCCTCCGGGTCGACCCCAATGTCGTCCTCGTCGTCAGGTTTGACGTTGTCGTCGTGGATCATGTCCACGTCCGAACCGTCTCCAGAGAGTTCCATGTCTGTAGGTGGTTGAGCGCGCATGACGGAACTGAACAAACAAACGTACCGCTCTCATGTTCGTCGTCCAAGCTATGGCCAGAGTCCATTTCGAACTCCGACCACCACCATCTCCTCGCACACAGCGATGACAAGAGGACGTCCGCCGGGCTCGACGTCGACCTGCGCTTGGACAATCTCCGCCCCACAGCCTGGAAACGCGCCGCGCTTGTTTCCCTGCTCATCTGGCTTGCCTTTTATCTCAGACCAGGCACCAAGCTCATCTACGCATCTCGGTTCGCCAACCTTATTCTCTTGTCGACGAGGACGCTGCGCTCACGCCACCTGCTAGATACTCGAAAGAGTTCCAGCAGTCTCGTGATCGCCGAACGACTCAGGGACGAGAGTCCGATTGCACGGGGTTCTTCCGACATAAACTGCCAGCACCTTGCCATGAGCGTGAGCGGCCCTCGGATGCGTATCGTATGTCCACTGTGACTCTACCGGCAGCGTCGCCCTTCCAGACCCTATTTTCCATACTACGCGTTCACAATACCAGACGACTAGACGACACTTGGTTTCGCTATCTAGGCAGATGTCTCTGGATTGTGGTCATGGGGATGTCAATATCAATGGCAGGTGACCTGTTTCGTATCTTCTGATTATGAAAAGCATTCAGGGAGAGCGTCGATCTCCGCAGATCTCCGCTAAAACAAGCAGAGCAAATGCCACGTCCAAACCAAACGTTTCCCCACTCCCCATCCTGGGAAACGTCCTCTTTGTCAATGCTTCAATTTAGCTGTTGTGGTGGGCGTTTTCAATTCGGCAAGCAAAGCAAGAGTATAATGTAAACGGAGGTGCGTGTCTCCGATTGTTTCTGGGTGATATATCGTACGCCTCGACTTTTGGATCCCAACATTACTGTCCTGAACTCACCTCTCGTCGCGCGGATCCCCTGGCGAAACCATCATGAATCGTCCTTTGTTCGTCATCCTTGCTCCGTGAGTCTCACGGATAGACAACTTGGTGACTGATAGTTATCCTTCTTACCGGGTTTCAGCGCGTGCGACTTGCCAATTAGCCCACCGGAATGGAAGCCAATCGTGGCTGACAGCAGGAAACACTGACATGAGTGACTGGACAGAATTGGACCACGCTCTATACGATGGGCACAAGGACTCCCTGTCTTACACGGTGTAACTCAGATATGTATCGTTCCCCTCAGTGGTGTGCCGGTTAGTGGCTTTGGCACCCCGACGACCAAGAACTTGATCCCGTTCTGAATCGCTCGACACGCGAGAGTTGACATTTGAGACAACCTTATGTCGCATATTAGATGAGTTTTCGGGGCTGGGCGCTGAGTTCCGACTGGGCAGTTAGGTGCCTTTTCGACTCGCAAGCAACTTATCCATGTTGATATCGTATCTGATTATTAAATGGCAAAGTATGATTCAGGCAAAGGCCAACTTTACGATTAAGAGAACTGCCGCAGGGTTTTTGTTTGTTCAACTTCAGTGGATATGCCTGCACTTGATCCTTTGTCGCGTGTGCGAGGGTTGGCACGATGGGAATTGATTTCGTTGAGCACATTCTTTTACTGGTTGGCTGCGCGTTGAGATTCGGCGAGTTTGTCGTGGAGTTCTCGGGCGGTTTTTTCGAGACGAGCGATTTTGCTATCTAGTAGACGTGAATCAAAGAAATATGGGTCGGGGCAGACATACTCGAGCTCTCTTCTTGAGCGCGCAGCGACTGGATGATGTAATCCTTCTCCCGGTGCGTTTGTTGAGATTCGGCGAGCTGGATGCGCAGTTCATGGATGGTTGTCTCGAGATTCGCTGTTCTCTCGCCTGATGGACATGGGTATTAGAAACCAGGATGGGGGCGCAAATGAACGTACTTG
Source organism: Hortiboletus flavorubellus (assembly GCA_038093115.1). NCBI lineage: Eukaryota > Fungi > Basidiomycota > Agaricomycetes > Boletales > Boletaceae > Hortiboletus > Hortiboletus flavorubellus. The sequence goes on along the minus strand of JBBPRR010000833.1, from coordinate 6,943 downwards.
GATTGTTGTCAACATTGTCAACTTCTATGCCCTGAATTTCCTGCATGCGGGGGGTCTGTAACCGACAATAGAATTGGTTTGCGATTGCCGGTCATTTTACATGTAGGGACACTTACATTGTCCAAGTAGTGAGAGGGAAGGATGCCACGGAGTGTCCGAAGGTTGATTGTCCTGTCTTTGCAGGTTACAAGGTCGTAGTTTGGTGACATATCCATAGGCCCAGACCCGAATACGAATCCGCCACCGCCACCGACTCCGAGCAACCGGCCGAGCCACCCGGAGTCGTGAGTGTACTCGATGACATTAATATTGACAGTCCCGATTTGCTTGTGGCTCGTTGTGTCCCAAAATGACACCGAAGAACCACCGGAGGTCGCGATGAATGTTTCATTGCTTGCCAGGGCGATACATCCGGCCACCCTGCTGTAGATGAACCATTTCGAGATCGTGGTCCCGGTGGACACGTCGACACGGTGGATGTAGCCGTCGTCTGATAAGACGAAGAGTTGTTTGCTATCACTGGCCCAGGCGAGGGACCGGCCCAATAGCGAAAACACCCCGACCTGGCACTGGACGAAGGTGCCATTCTGACCGTCATAGACCCGAACAGAATCCGTACAAATCCATGTGGCAGTGGCGATGAGGTGTCCATCGGGTGAAAATCTTGCTGCCACCACCGTGTTGTTGTGTTTCCAGGGGCCGAGCAGTCGCTCCCCAGTCGACAGCGACCAGACGCAAGCAGTGTCGTCGTTCGATCCAGTCGCAATTTTCGTCGCGTCTGGTGAGACGTCGACCGCAAACACCGAGTCTGCGTGTGCTTTGAACTCGGTTACTCTTGAGTGAGACTCCGCATTCCACACCGTCACCTGGCCACTTGTCGTCCCGCTGACGATCCACTTTCCATCTCGTGACACTGCAATGTAGACAACACCACTCCCTGCATCCATTGGCATCCCCACCTGGACCTCCTTGCCATCCTCAATGCGCCAACGTCGAATCTTCCCTTGAATGCCGCCGCTCACGACGTGCTTCCCGTTAGCAAGGAGTGCGACTGACAGTATGCGATCTCGGCCATCGATTGTGATCGGTTCTCCTTCCTTTCGGTGAACTATGCAGGGGGGATCGTTTTCGCTCGACTCTGCTGTTCTCATTAGCACCACTCTTTCAACCCGCCGAATACTCACCATTCTTTCGCCAGAAAGGTATGTAGGAAAACATACTCAGCTAGGCACCAGAATAGTGGACTCGGAATTAGGGATGGTGATTGTTTAACGTTTATCCCCGCTACGCTACGCGATCTCGCCTGACACGTGTAGGCTCCCTATTGGATCGGTTCAAGTTTGTTAGAAAGCGAGCATTCACCATTCACGAGCAAACCAAGCTCAGCCTCCATGCCGACCTGAGACATGGTCTTTGATAACTTGATACAGTATATAAGAGTCGACCTGTATCTGGGGGGGATAATTTTGATTCCTTGGTCCCGCGCCCTTATCTCCAACAAAGTTCACACACCCACAATCACCTCATGTCCTAGGCGCTTGCTCTGGCCGAATTGCATGCTTTACCCACCACCTCACTTCAACTCATATTCAGAGGCGGAGGCGGAACACACTTCCGATCGTTCCTCCTATCCCTACAACACCCCTCCTTGACCATCTCCCCCAATCCTGGACCAGGATCCATCTACGAACCCAACAATGGCGGACTCCGTCGTCCACGTTCATCCCTATCACTGGCTCATCATACCACCCAACGTCAAACTCTCTCGGTGGTAGTGCGTAGCCTCGGTCGTCGCCACCCGGTGGCGGCCGATACGGATCTGTCAATTGGGTGCCCACTGACCAGGAAATACCTGTGTCCTGCTATTTGACAATCGCAGGACCGGATAAGTAGTGCCAAACAAAACTTCATTCCTGATAGGAGAACTTGCAGGCAAAACTTGACCTGAAAAATTGTCAAACGAATCGGACGTGCGTTGTGATTGCAATGCATATTCTGTTCCAGGACGATCTGAGAGGAGGCTAGACGACAACTCGGCGAACAAACGTGAGATACGATATGGAACGTCCAGCCGTCCCTAGATGAGATAAAAGATTGAACGCAAGATTTGCCAGTGTAGGCCACACCTACAGCGGTACTGTCGACGGACTACAGTCGCAGCGAGTCTCTCGGGTTGTGTTAACCAGCTCAGAAGCCAGATTTCATGAGGTCGATACAAGCGAAAACTCGGGTGTTCATAGAGGCTAGAATAGATGACGTATCGATTTACCGGGATGGAGAAGACAACCTGATGAAGGGGGGTATCACGAGATGCAGTCCATGCGCATTTGGCACGGTGAAGATGGACCAAACATGACAGGGTCATGTGTTGCTTCCCTTCAAATGATTCAGCCCGTTCATTTCGTTGCAAATAATATTACAGTTTGTAGTGATTAATTGCAGAGTACGAGACCCGAACCATACCAACCATGTCTACGGCATCGTTTATGATGCGCTCGATCGAAACTTCTTCCTGGATGATTCAAGCTCAAGCTCATTGTCCTGATAGTATAGGTCAGCGGGTTCCATTTGACGTGGCGCGAAACACACTCCATACCTCTTTACTCCGTTTGAGGGGAATACCATTGTTTATAGGGTTGAGTGACAGTGCATCAGCCTCGTCATCCGTTTTAGAGTCCCTCAAGATGTCGCCCAGCAAGTTCCCTAGCTTTTCGGCACATCGTCCTCGAAAATCTAGAGGGCGTTTGAATTAGCCCAGGCTACGTCGCGGCTGCAACTACTCACTGAGTGTCCATTCCGCTCGCTCATCGCGCAAACCTGCATCCTCTGGAAGCTCATTCTGCATTTGTCGAAAACACTCGACCGCCTCAGTGAGACGGCCGTCCCGTTCCAGAATGTCACAAATGACGCGGTAAACGGTAAACTTCGGAACCTTGAACTAAATCGAAAGAGAGTCACTGCCCATCCCTGAGCCATCATGAAGAGTATACCTTGCGTGTGGCCCTCGATGCTGCATCTACTGAGCCACGAGACAACAATATGTTCGCCCACTTAGTTAGTACAGCGTTCGGGATTGTGGGACCGAGCGACAACGCAGTAGAGTAAGCTGTGACTGCCTCGTCCCGATTTCCGGCGTTTGATGCATCGTCTCCAACTCCCTCCAGCGCCGTGATGCATCGGGGCGTGAACTCTGATAGCAGCGGTGAAACACTCTTGTTTAATCCACCGTGCAGACGCCGAAACTCACCAGCAAGGAAGTCAGTGATTACCTGGTTGGCTCTCACACCCTCGTTTACGGTATTCGTGAACTCGAGAAGACATTCCGCGGCACCCTGTACGTGACCTTGAGCATACAGGGATTCGCATTGATGCTTCTGCTCGTGTGCACGAATGATCCATTGAGCGTCGGCAAGTTGGACTCGAAGTTCTTGGATAGTTTGCTCGGGATGTATGATTCTGCTGCCTAATGGGTACGGAAATCAATGAAACATAGGTCTCAGTGAATATGGACGTACTTGAGCTTTCGTTGCGTGTGCGAAGATTGGCACGAAGAGAGTTGATGGTTTTGTTGAGGCGGTCCTTTTCCTGATTGGCTGCGCATTGAGATTCGGCGTGCTTGTTGTAGAGTTCTTGGACGGTTTTTTCGAGACGAGCATTGTTGCTATCTTGTATACGTGAGTCAAGGCTACACGCTTCAGGGTAGCGGGGGACATACTCAAGCTCTCCTCTTGAGCGCGCAGTGACTGCATGAGGTTATCCTTCGTTTGTTCCGATCCGGCGAGCTGGTTGCGCAGTTCACAGGTGGTTTGCTCGAAATTCTCCGTTCTCTCGTCTGATGGAAATAGGTATATAAAAAACGGAACCAAGGTGTAAATGAACGTACTTGGAGCACCATCAAAATTTTCAACCTCTGTGTGGCGGATGTCCTGCACGCGGGGGGTCTGTGACTGCCAATAGTGATTTGCGATTGCCAGTTTTTTTTATGCAGGTACACTCACATTGTCCAAGTAGTGAGAGGGAAGAATACTACAGAGTGCCCAGAGGGTAATTTCCTTGTCTCCGCTCGTTACGAACTTGTCGTAGTCTGATGATATAGCCATAGACTCGATGTTGTGATCGCACTCGATGACAGTCCCGATTTGCTCTTGACTCGCCGTGTCCCAAAATGACACCGAAGAACCAGCAGAGGCTGCAATGAATGTTTCGTTGCTCGCCAGGGCGATGGTTGCGCATCGGTCGTTACTGTGGATGTGCCATTTCGAGAGCGTGGTCCTTGTGGACACGTCGACACGGTGGATGTAGCTGTCGCACGATAAGGCGAAGAGTTGCTTGTTATCCCTGGCCCAGGCGAGGGAGTGGTTCAACGATGAGTGGACTTTGACTGGGAGGTCGACAAGGAGGTTGCCATTGTCACTGTCATAGACCCGAGAACAGTCACCCCATGTGGCAGTGGCGATGAGGCGTCCGTCGGGTGAAAACTTTGCTGCTGCCACGGAGTAATCGTGTTTCAAGGGGCCGAGCAGTCGCTCGCCAGTCGACAGCGACCAGACGCAAGCAGTGCGGTCAATCGACCCAGTCGCAATCTTCGTCGCGTCTGGCGAGACGTCGACAGCAAACACACAATTGTATACCATGTCACGGTGCGCCTTGAATTCGCTCACTTTTGAGTGACTCTCCACATTCCACACCGTCACCCAGCCACTTTCCGTCCCACAGACAATCAGCTTTCCGTCTCGTGACACGGCAATGTCGAAAGCACAGCTCCCCGCATCCATTGGCGTGCCCACCTCCATGCCGTCCTCTATGCGCCAATGTCGGATATTTCCCATATTGTCGCCGCTCACGATGTGTTTCCCGTTAGCCAGAAGTGCGACTGACTGTATGTCCCCTCGACCATCGATTATGATCGGCTCTGCTTCCTTTCGGTGAGTGATACCGAGAGAGGGGTCGGTTTCACTCGACTCTTTGACTGTATTCTCATCAGCATTGTCTTTTCAATCATCCCACCTACTTGCCATTCTTTGACCCCTGGCGTACGTTGGAAGTCATACCCGGCTAGATATTAAACGATGGAATGAGGGATGGTGGTTGCTTATACCCCGGTATCCACATGTCCTTATCAAATTAATTCACACATCTCCTATCCCCTATCACACCCCTGTCTCCCGTGCCGTGGTCAAACTCCCTTGGTGGTGGTGGTGCGCACCCTGGATCATGGCCACCCGGTGACAGGGATCGCGCCGCGCACAAGTTTGTGAGTCTCGCTCTCATGCCCCTATCGTATCCATCGGTTCGCTTCGGTCTCCCACATACCCTTATGAACCCACGGAGTGAGGAATTCGACTTGGGTGCCCCGAGTAATCGGCTGGTCCTGCCTCGCTCGAATCAAGGAGCATCATTTTAGTGTAAACCCAAACCCGAGCGTCTGTGCTATCCCACCTAGGCGTTGGCCTCAGCCGCGTCCATTAGGTTCAAGGGAACACACCCCAGCCAACGAATAGGGGTCGCTATGCCTTGCTGGCATCGCAAACGGGATAATGAAGGGACTGGCCGGCCTCGGCGGAGCTTGCAAATATCACACGACAAGTCGAGGGCGTCTGCCTCGTCCGAGTCATTGGAAAGGGTACGGTTTTGGGACGTTGTCTCTGTTGTGACTACGCCAGTACGCGCTGACGCCACCCCGATCCCGCAATCCCCTCGAGCATCGGTCACCTTCCTCGTCTCCGGAAATCATAAAACCCAATCCTTTGAGCCAGAAATGACAGATGGACGGGTCAAAGAGCTCGTATGGAGCGCATGGCTGGTGCGTCATGCAAGTGCGTCATCATTTTCGTCACCACTGCGTTACGATCGGTCGTGTTGAATTGATATCTTCCACCCACTCCCTCTTCACTCAGTTATTGTCTGACTTAGATCGGGAAAACAAACGCCTCTGTATCTGGGCAAGGTACTGCAAGACATTGATATGTTACTACGTACGTGAACTCTCCCTTTCCTCTCCTTCTCGGCGAATGAGCAGACATGGACTAACCAAAGAGGAGAAGTGAAGCCAGATTCGATTTGGTCGATACAGGTGAAAATTCAGGTGTCAAGTAATTTCGAAGGAATGATGTATCGATATACCGAGAATGAAAAGACCGAGCTGATGATTTGGTACCACGAGAGGCAGTCCATGCTCATTTGGCACAGTGAAGATGGACCAAATGTTATAGGGTGGTATGTGTTATTTCTCTTCAAATCAGCCCCCTCATTTCGTTGCAACTTGCGAATTTGACATGGCGAATGATATTACGATGTGTCGATTGGTTGCAGAGTATGGGAGTAATGAGAGCAACGAGCCCTGGACTATGCCAACTATGTCTAGGGTATTGTTCATGATACGCTCGATCTATACTTCTTCCTGCGTGGTTCGTGTACACTGTACTGATGTCCGATGCGAGTCACATCGATGGAAAGCTTAGATGCACCGAGGAGCTCCACGATGTGAGATATTCGGTGGAAGAAGACACAGGAGCCTTACTGAAAGGCGCCAAGTGCTGTGGCAACTTGATCAAGGGTGTAAGTGTGTCAAGCATTCTGAGGGGCACTACGACGGAAGTTCAAACATGCTCTTTCCGGATTCATTCGCAGCTCCTCAACACCATCATCGCAGTGAGAAAATTTCACCGTAATAGCTTGAATCGGGGTGCAAGGTAGAGTTAATGCTATATATGTGTTGCTTCCAGCTTGTGAATCTCGTCGCGAATAATATTACAATTTGTAACGATTAATTGCAGAGTATGAGAGTGATGATCGATGAGTTTCAGACCATGCCGAGAATATCTAGGGCATTGTTCATGATACACTCGAACGATGCTTCTTCCTGCGTTGTTCGAGCGCATTGTCCTGATAGTATGGATCAACGGGGTCCGTTTGATGTGTCGTGAAACACACTGCATACCTC